>JAPHCH010000017.1:0-195310 GCA_030772445.1 Cladosporium sp. MBC 237 | reverse complement strand
GGCGGGCGTATTATGAGATGAATGTTGCTTAGGTCATGCTTCGGTTGTGAGTTTGTGGTGGTGGTGGTGGTGGTGGTGGTAATATAATACGAACGTGCAAGTCAGCATTCGCTATATCAAGTACAGCGTACGATCGTTTGGGATTTAGCACTTGTAGTCACTTTGATAAGATATCATGTACTGATAGAGAGTTAGTACTTAGCGCTTTCGCTCTTAGCAAACAACCCGAACAATGACACGCTGACAGGGGAAAAAAAGAAGAAAGACGAATCTCTGTACAAAAGAAAAATTCCAATTCGGGTATATGGAGCTCTGTCAGCTCGATCTATGCTATTTGTGCAGCCAGTAGCGCACTTTTTTCGTCAGTCTTCGGCAAGCCCTGCCTTGTAAGGGGGCGCCTTTCTAGGAGGCTAAAATGTAATGGTCGTTGAATTCCCAAAAAGCAAGCAAAAAGCAAAAACACCTTCCCAAATTCGCGCTCGCATCAATTGAAAAAGAGAACTCCCCCAAGAAAATTCAATGAAAAGTTCGCTCTAGTCATGGACGAGGATTCTACCACTGTCCAGGGCCAACGCCTAGCTCAGGCGCGCCGTATGTTCCGGAGAGAAGTTGTTGGCGGATGGCTGCACGCTGATCCATCGCAGTTGGTTGAGAACCAGCTTGAGCATTGGTTCCAGACTGCATATAACCCATGGCGCCCTGAAGGTCGCTCACGGCCTCGGCCATTCTGCCTCCACTCTTGGTGTTGTGCTCCACAAGCTTCTGGTCCCAGTTCCCGAGTTGCAGTCTGAATCCTCCGGCGGTCTTCGCGGCCTCCCTGATGACCAATGCCCAGGCCCGTCCGATCTCGTCGTATGCTTCGTTCTTGTGTCTCTGGTTTTGGTAGGTGTCCCAGTCTGGCAGTCTGTGGATCATGTTCGTAACGGCATCTAGGTACGTGAGAGAGAGGCCGGTCTGGGTTTCTTGTGGCGGAAGGTAGTATGGTGTGTAGTCACGGAGGGCCTCGATGAGCTGGAGTACATTTTGGCGGACTCGGTTGTAGGCGTAGTCGGAGGTGGTACGGTTGCCTAGTGGGAAGGCTTCACGAAGGTCGTTCTCATATTTGGCGAGCACTGAGAGAGTGGACTCGACCGAAGGTCTTGGTGCTTTGGTAACAATGGTCTCGCGGATGTCGGGGCGCTCATTGCAGATGTTCTGAACCAGATTGCGGAGCTCGTCTGCTGAGAGGGTTTGGAGGAGGCGAGGGAGAGGTAGTGGCCGTCCAGCTGATGTGTGTGTTCGGGTTCGCTTGATGGTGCGTTGTGCAGGCAGGCCGCGGTGTTGAATGTTCGGAGAAGCTGTGGGTGAGGTGGACATGCGGTCATTGTTGATGCGTTCATTGTCCAGTTCTTCGTCGGCCTTCCTCTTGCGGCCAGACATGTTGTGCTGCTGGTAGGCGTCTGTCGCATGTGTGTTAGCCTGATGCCATATGTCTGGTGGCCCATATGCAGTGTGGGCGGGGTGCTGCCAAAGGCTATTCGCTAGCATACCGGAGCGGGAGGGCGAGAGGCGTGGGTCTTGGAAGAGATGCGGAGCTGCCAGCGGGTTGTTTGGGATCACCGTGCTCATGGCGACAGGCTGGCTTGCTCCGCGAGGTGGTAGTGGAGGAGTTGATGAGGAGGGAGAGGATGAGCGTATGAGGTGGTGGTGGTATCTGTGGTGAAGAGCGAGGAGATCGGGTGTGAAGAAGGTTGTGAAGGGCGCTCGTGCGCGGCAAGCTTCTGCTGCTGTGTATGGAAGTCAGAAGACCAGTCAGTTGCCTCCAGTCAAAGTTTAAGATTCACGGCGCGGGCCGCGCCTAGCGCCACAATCGGCCGAGGCAGCTACACTACCGTCTCTAGGCGAGAACACAATCGAACCCTCGCGTCACTTCACTACTTCACTTCACTTATCTGTGAGCAGTCCATTGCAAGTCTGTGAGCATTCTGACAGACTCGGCATTTCTCTTTTGACGGCTTTTCGAAATAACCCCCAGGCCTCTCTTAGCTCTGCCAGAGGACCGGCGTCAACGTCTGCCCTCTTGGCTGGTTCCACTCAGGATGGCCCGGTGAACAAAGCGTCTCGCTTCCCTGTTGGCTCGGCCGAACAAGCCACGACATCCATACACTTCACCACGGTTCTAATTGCCACGGGACCTGGACTCCCGGCATCATCGCTATCATGGAATCACGAGAGCCACCCTCTGAACACCAACAGCCGCTGCTGGACAGCGGCCGGTCTAGCCAGGATATCGAGCTCTCTCACTTGGGCGGTAATGAACGACCTTCGCTTCTCCCTGATTCCAAGCCCCAGAAAGGCGCCCCAAAGATCTATGTCGCAGCGGCTCTGGTAATTGCTATCGCTGGACTTGTCACGCAAACGGAATCTACGGCTTACTTTGAGGATGTATTGGGTTGGAAAAAGCCTTTCTGCAGCTTGTACATAATGCACAGCTCGCTATGTCTCCCCTGGATCCTCCACCTTGCTTATCTTCGCTTCAAATCCAGGGATAAACCCTACTCCGTTTGGGTCAGAGATTACAACAACGAACTTCGGGCATCAGTGTCGACTGTCGAGGCATTCGCTGTCAGTGGCCCGTCTATCGTGATCAAGCGGGCTGGTTCCCTTGGAGGCCCCTTAGATTACCTGGCAACCACCATGGGCATTGTCACTGTGGTTCTGACTGTGAGCGGTGTTTCCTGGTTTCTTTCCTTGGTTTTCACGACTCCTAGCGATCTTACGGCCATTTACAATTGTTCTACTTTCTTCGCTGCAGCTTTTAGCGTGCCGATTTTGCGCCAGAAGGTGGGCTGGGTCGGTCTTGTCGCCGTGGCGCTTTCCATCATGGGCACCTTCACGATTGCGTATGGCGACACCGTCGACCATCCTGCAGACAACGATGATGGACCTCCCGCTGTCGGAGCATCTCGTCTATTTGGCAACATAATTGCACTGATTGGTGCAGTTGCGTTTGGTCTTTACGAAGTCCTGTTCAAGAAATGGGCCTGCCCATCCCAATCTACAAGCACAAAGTCAAGCTTGAATCTCACACTCGCCGCCTCAGCGTTGACGGGTATTTACACATTTGCATTCTTCTGGATTGTGCTTGTAATTATGCACTTCATCGGGGTCGAGCCTTTTGTTCTGCCTAGTCTCAATGTTTTTGCATACGTCATGCTCTCGGTGTCGGCGGGTTCGAGTAAGTCCCACATTCTATACCAGCTATGTCCCCAACCATTGCTAACAATACCACAGTATCTATGACTGCACTTCTTGCCCTTGTCACCTGGACAAGCCCCATATTCGCCTCCGTCGTATCAGTGTGCGTATCGAAAAACTTTGTCGGGCGTTTCTGTTCCCCCTACTGACTTCCGAGTAGATTGAGCGTCTTCTTCGTGGCGGTCACCGACTGGCTGCTTTTCGGTCTTGACCCATCGCTAGCAACCTACGCTGGCGGCAGTTTGATCATCATTGCCTTTGGTTTGCTGGCCAAGGAGGAGCTTGGACACGGAAAGCACTGAGTCGAGTGCCGGGCGCCGTGTATAGTCGCGTTCGTTATCGTTGGCAGTGTAGTCGCCCAATCGCCAGTCTTTCGCGGGTTGATGAAGGCGTGCGGCATCTTGTATGAATCTGTCGCAGAAGCAAAAGCAGCGAGAAATTTTTGCCAATGCCTAATACCGTCCGAACTCTCGAGTACCACGTCCAACTCTCCAACTCCCAGCCAGATCAAAAAAGCAGAAAGGTCAAGAAAGCAGCCGCAAGTCATATCTCGTAAATCGCTCCAAATCGTTGCAAAAAGTCGTCATCGTTCAAACAGCAGCAGGCGAAGAGTAATAAATCCGACTCCCAAGTTTCTGCTTATCGCTCTGCTCTCCACCACTACCACCACCAACTTGCAAAACTTTGACAAAAGCCGTGTAGAAGTACGTCAAAAGAGCGATTAGCATGAGGCCCGAGAATACATTTTCCGTGTGCATCTTGAGGTGGAAATTCGGAGACGTGGTGAGGTCTGTGTATGCGGGGGCGTATTCATGGGTAGAGAGGGTGATTGTTGGTGTGGCCATTTTTGGAGAGGTCGGCAAGGTTGATTTTGCTGGGTTGTGTTTCTTTTTTGGGTGTCCCTTTTCTTGGTTATGTTTTTTATTCTCCCTTAGAATTGCCGATTTGTGGCCGTGCAGCGTGGCTAGATGCTGGTGTTACAGTCGTTGCCTCGGATGTGTTCGATGAATTGTTCCTTTAATAGTTCTCTGGTGCGGCGTCTAGACTTGGAGATGGCTAGGCGGCAAGACGGCAGATAGGTCAGGTTAGGGTGGGCTGTTAGCACGCTTACTTCAGGCCGAACAATAGCGACGAGATGAAATCAGTAGGTTATCGCGGGAAGGAAAAGGACGATCCACCATAAGAACGAGCGGTCCCCTCTTGTGTATGTGCGGTATACCGAAAATCGCGAAACAACGACCTCCCACTGGAGAGGAGAAGAGGCGCCCTATATCTGAAGCGCGATGCAGACCTAAGAAGGTCATTGTGGAACTCCGTATCGCCAGCCTTCAGGGCTTGTACATCTCTAGGCATCAAGAGACGATCCAGTCGTCAAGCCTGCCCAAAGACCTCGAGATCGAACTCGCCTTGCTTAGGACGTGGTCGGACGAGAGCATTGCCCAGACGCGACGGGCATGTCGGCGTCTTGTCTGCCGGCCTCCGTAGGTACGTTAGTCGTCCTCACTTTTCTAGTGGCGAGATACGGGTCAAGACATCTATCAAGGAAGGACTCAACCTGGTACGCAGGCGAGAAACTCGCGAGTGGTGACTTAGGCTACACTCACATACATATGTACAGGTATGTATGCATGCTACAAGCCGGTGCACGCTTCTATTCTAATCGCACACATGCACTGTGCACAAACACTCACATATCCCACGTGGTACAGTTGGGCGGCGCGGAAATTAGAGTCAACGGCCTTGCGAATTCGCAATGGAGAGAAGCAGCGGTCAAACGTTAGATGCCCGTCCGAGTGCGGAATCTGGAGAGAAGAGAGTCAGGGGGGCGATTTGCGCTTTGCAGAAGCTTGGTAGCTTAGATGAAATGCTGTTGGAACGGTTGGGAAGTTTGATGATGGTTTGAATTACGATTGTTGTGCTGCATCAACTTGCATGTGAATTATGCATGGGGTTCGGGCGGTGGGTTTGGTTGTACATTTTGAACAACCCGAGAGTTGTGGTCATGTGCGATGTTTGGCTGGGTTGGATGGCTGGCTTGCTTGCCTTGGTGAGTCGCCTTGGGGTGGCAAGGCTTGGTGGGTTGGCGTGTGTGAGACAGGTTATTGCTGTGAGTTGACCAAGAGCGAGTTGTGAAGTCAAGGGGATTCGTGTCACTTTGATCAATGATTATACTATTGCGGCTACTCAGTGAAAGCTCGCGATATGCTTCGACCTATTTATGAAGATGTGTTGATTGTTGATGTTTGATGGTTTATTGGTTTATTGATGTATTGCTGATTAGACTATGCATTATTTGACATTATACCAATATGGTCTCCTTCCGCCACTCAATCATCTAGCGTGGCTCCCAAGCATCGGCGTGTCTTTCTTCTGACCACGCCGCTCCAAATGTTCGTCATCATAAGTGTGCTATCTAGAAGGTAGTTTCCTCGGCACATGGCGCGGCTCTTAGATGTGAGAGCGGTCCATCTATGGTGTCCGTGGGATCTCCAGGTTGCTCCGTTTGTTGCTGTAGGCACGGCGAGGCCACGTCCTTGATGGAGCGGCGTCTCGTCGGCCTTGTTGGCCGGAGGTAGGTGGGCTGCTGAGTTTGATGTTCTCGTCGCTAGCCAGGGTAGCGCACATTATTGTGTTGTACTTGTGTGTATGGCGGTGGTGTTGTTATTATTATTAATAAGAATTGAGTCGTAAGGAAAGTAAAGAGTGTGTATGCTCGGCATTGCTTGCCGGCTCATCGATGTCGTTCAGCCACTGCCGAGTCTGGTGTGTCCAGAGGTGGTGCGAGAGTGGTTGCGAGAGTGGTAGCTACGGGTTCTCTGGTGCTGCTTGATGTACGCAGGAGCCATGATGAAGTCACCAACCATCTGCTTGGAACGGGCACGTGTGTGTTGGAGGCGAGAGTAGTTTCTCTTGTGCTGGGGCGTCCAGCCTGAGCGGCTAGACTTGTTCCTGAAGTGCGAGCGTGCCGGGGTCGTCACACTCTCAGCAGCGGAGTGCTCTGGGATGGCACCGGCTGCCATGTGCTCCGGGATGGTGAACTGCGACAGTCTCTTGGGAAGCGAGAGTCTGTTGGTCCAAACGGGACGAGAGAAGTTGAATTGGATAGCAGTGCCGGTGATTGGGGTGTCAGGAACAGTGGGTGCAGTAGCCGGTCGAGGAAGAGACAAGTGTTTCTCGTTAAGCTCTTCCACCTCTTCGGGTGTGCGAATGAAGCGGTTGTAGCAGTAGGCAATTAGGAAAGCAATGGCGATTGAGCAAGTCAGGACGGCGAAGATTAGGCCGAGCAGCAGGCCCCAGTTGGTGGACATTGTGAATGAGTGTAGTAAAGACTGTCTGAGGTGAGTGAGGACAACGAGTAAAGACTGTCTGAGTGAGTAGAGACAACAAGAGAACAAGCAGAAATGAGTGATTAGAGAATGTGATGAGAGTAAGAGACAGTAATGAAACAGCGTGAGAGTTGTAGGTATTTGAACTCGACGAAGCCTACCTCGCATTCCCCCCATGATGGCCGCTGGCTCTCCGTTGCGTGAGATTTGCTCAGCGGTGTTGGGCGAGCGGTTTGCGTGGAAGAATGACATGTCTAATGAAGCGTCAACGATGTCTCGCCGGCATCTGGTGCACAGCGGGACAGGAACGGTGAAGAGTGAGCACATCTCTCATGAGAGCGTTGACCAAGTGAGCACACGACGGATGTAGACGTTGGCGAGTGAGCACAGAGTAAATGGCATCGTTGAAGAATGACGGCGCTGCAAGCTTGAAGAGAGACATGGCTCCTTAATAGAGGCTATATTCATCAAAGGATTGAGATGAACTTTGATGAAGAGCGGAGGTCGTAACGCTAACGGTCTGGCAGCCTCAGGCCACAGCACCTTCCCGCGCCAACCCCAACTTCTCTTCCTCCCTCGATCCAGCTCGATCTGCGCTACTTGCCGCCACTACCCTCGCGCCGCGCCGTCAACCTTAACTGTGCAATCTTTACTTTCCATTTTATGGAAACGCCCTCATCTTTGCCAACGCCTTTGCAATCTGGTCGATCGCAATCCACACGCGCGCCCACACCCAAGCGCGCGCGCATCTGACTTCAGCGACAACCCGTTCCGGTCACCTGACCATGGAGGACGAGCTATTCGACGTATTCAACGAGAATGCCGCCAAGGCCGGCGGCAGCAAGCGCGAGAAGAGGAACAAGAAGCGCTCGCTGAACGGCGACATCAAATCGCCACAGCCCGAGGAGAATGGCGGTATCAAGACGGTCGAGGACCACCCTATGGGCGATACCGCGGACACAGAGGACAACGAGAACGACCGGGATCAGAAACGCCAACGCAAAGACGATGAACCGGAGCCGTTGGTGACGGATACTTTCGAAACCGAACAGTCGCGCGAGATCGCGGCATCAGCAGGCCTCCAGGCGCAAAAGGATGACGCCGCTGTCGTTCTGTCACATCAAGTCCGCCACCAGGTCTCTCTGCCCCCAGACTATGAATACGTGCCCATCTCCCAGCACAAACGTCCCGAGCAGCCTGCGCGCACCTGGCCATTCACCCTCGATCCTTTCCAGGAGGTCTCTATCGTGTCGATTGAGCGCAATGAGAGTGTTCTTGTATCTGCGCACACGAGTGCCGGTAAGACGGTGGTGGCCGAGTATGCGGTTGCACAGTGTTTGAAGAACAACCAAAGGGTCATCTACACCAGTCCTATCAAAGCTCTGAGTAACCAAAAGTACCGTGAATTCCAGGCCGAGTTCGGCGACGTCGGTCTCATGACGGGAGATGTCACGATCAACCCGACTGCGACCTGCTTGGTCATGACCACTGAGATTCTGCGCTCTATGTTGTACCGCGGTTCCGAGATCATGCGCGAAGTTGCTTGGGTGGTTTTCGACGAGGTTCACTACATGCGTGACAAGTCAAGAGGTGTTGTCTGGGAAGAGACCATTATTCTGCTGCCCGACAAGGTTCGCTACGTCTTCCTGTCTGCTACAATTCCGAACGCTATGCAATTCGCAGAATGGATTACGAAAACACACAACCAGCCCTGTCACGTTGTTTACACCGACTTCCGACCGACTCCACTCCAACACTATCTTTTCCCCGCCGGTGCTGACGGTATCCACCTGGTGGTTGACGAGAAGGGTGTTTTCAGAGATGAGAACTTCAACAAGGCGATGACCGCTGTCAGTGCAAAGGCTGGCGACGATGGTTCCGACCCTATGGCGAAGCGCAAGGGTAAGGGCAAGGACAAGAAGACGAACAAGGGAGGAAAGCAGGATGGACCTTCCGACATTTACAAGATCGTGAAGATGATTATGATGAAGAACTACAACCCGGTCATCGTCTTCTCGTTCTCGAAGCGCGAGTGCGAGACAAATGCCTTGCAGATGAGTCAGCTTGCATTCAACGACGAATCGGAGAAGGCCATGGTCTCGAAGGTCTTCAGCTCTGCGATTGAGATGCTGTCAGACGAGGATAAGGAACTGCCTCAGATTCAACACGTTCTGCCCCTTCTTCGGAGAGGTATCGGTATTCACCATTCTGGACTCCTCCCCATTCTCAAGGAGACGATCGAGATTCTGTTCCAGGAGGGTCTGATTAAGGTCCTCTTCGCCACTGAGACGTTCTCCATCGGACTCAACATGCCTGCGAAGACCGTCGTTTTCACATCAGTCCGCAAGTTCGATGGTTCTGGTATGCGCTGGGTTACCCCATCCGAGTTTATTCAAATGTCCGGTCGCGCTGGTCGCAGAGGTCTCGATGAACGCGGAATTGTTATCATGATGATCGACGAAGCCATGGAGCCTGGTGCTGCAAAGGAAATCGTTCGTGGTGAGCAAGACAAGCTCAACAGTGCTTTCTATCTCGGCTACAACATGATCCTCAACCTGATGCGTGTCGAAGCCATCAGCCCCGAGTTCATGCTCGAGCGTTGTTTCTTCCAGTTCCAGAACGCCGCATCGGTCTCTGGTCTGGAGAAGCAGTTGGTCGAGAAGGAGCAAAAGCGTACTAGCCTGCACATTCAGAATGAAGCCGAGATCAAGGAATACTACGAGCTTCGTCAGAACATCACCGGCTACACACAGGATATGAGGGCCGTCATCACTCACCCACAATACCTACTTAGATTCCTCCAAGGCGGCCGCCTGGTCAAGGTCAAATACCAAGATCACGACTTTGGCTGGTGTGTCGTCGTTAACTACGTCGAGGAGAAGCCCCAGAAGGGCCAGAAGAAAGAAGAGATTCCTGCTGGTCAACAGTACAGAATCGACGTCTTGATGCTGGTCGCGAGCGACTCCATTGCACCACCAAAGGGTACCAAGCCCACTGGCAACCTGCCCCCGGGTGTTCGTCCTCCTACGAATGGCGAGAAGGGCAAGATGGAGATTGTCCCCATTTTGAACGGTACCATCGAGTCTATTGGACACTTGCGTCTCCACCTGCCAAAGGACCTCCGAACATCAGAACAAAGAAACACCGTCCGCAAGCAAATGGAGGAGGTCAAGGTTCGCTTCCCCGACGGCATTGCAGTGTTGGATCCTATCGAGAACATGCAAATCGACGACGACAGCTTTAAGAAGCTGTTGCGCAAGATCGAGGTGCTTGAACATAGGCTGCTCAACCACCCAATGCACGAGTCCGAGCAACTCCCTGAACTCTACGATCAGTACGCCGCCAAGGTCGAGCTCGGCAATGAGATTAAGGGTCTCAAGAAGCAGATCCAGGACGCCCTCTCCGTTCTTCAACTCGACGAATTGAAGAACCGCAAGCGTGTACTCCGCCGTCTGGATTTCGTCAATGACGCCGATGTCGTCCAACTCAAGGCCCGCGTTGCCTGCGAGATCAGCACCGGTGACGAACTTGTTCTCAGCGAGCTGCTTTTCAACCGTTTCTTCAACGAGCTCTCTCCCGAACTCTGCGCCGCGGCACTGTCGTGTTTCATCTTCGAGGAGAAGACCAAGGAAGAAGTCTCGCTCAAGGGCGAGCTGGCCAAGCCTTTCAAGGACATCCAGCAGCAAGCCAGGAAAATCGCCAAGATCAGCATGGAAAGCAAGGTCCCCTTGAACGAGGAGGAGTACGTGCAGACGTTCAAGAAGGAACTCATGGAGGTGGTCTACGCATGGACCAACGGCGCAAGCTTCGCGACCATTTGGTAAGTTAAGATCGAAACCCCAACCCATCCGAATATGAGAGAATCCAAAGCTAACAAAACATTTTCCACAGCAAAATGACCGACGTGTACGAAGGCAGCTTGATCCGTCTCTTCAGGCGTTTGGAAGAACTTCTCCGCCAAATCGCCCAGGCGGCCAAGGTCATGGGCAGCGAGGAGCTGGAGCAGAAATTCGAGACGGCCCTGGGTAAGGTGCGTCGTGATATTGTCGCTGCGCAGTCTTTGTACCTGTAGAGGAGCTTGCTTGTCCGTCTCTCTCCTTCTCTTTCTGTTTCCATGGGAAGTGACCTCTACTGCGTGTACGTTTTCTTATTCCCTTGTGGGTATGTAAAGTAATTCAATAAAAGCGTTGGGAATTGAAGTCGTGTAAACTCTTGCAACTCTTTTGGGTAGATGCAGATCTACCCGTGTCATGTCCATGAATGTATAAGTCTGTTGTGATGCATGTCTCAAGAAAACCATCTCGACGAGACTCCGAGATCTACACATGAACGGAGGATCCCCCATTTCGTATGCAAGGCTCGGTACAATTATCCACCGGAGAAGCGCACAGGTAAGGAATGATGAATCGTCGTCATGCGTATGGTAGCTGCGTGGGAGTTCCGAGTGGGAGGCTCAAATTCCTTTTCGTTGTGAGCGATGTCGTGCTTTTGAGTCGTTCTTGCGAAATTTCCAGACCGCCGCATGCAACGTTAGATGATCTGTGGAACAATCATTCGTAACTTCTTCTCACATATTATTGACGACCCACAAAGGAGAGACTATTGTAATGTAACAGACGTGTGATACCGTAGCATTTGATTTAGCTGCTAGACTCGCTAGGCGGTGGGAGGGATATTTGCATGTGAATTAAGATACTTGGATACTCTGTTGAATCCCAATTCACTTATTAGTATTACTAATTCGTATTTTCTCTCCCACGTCTTTGAACCCCGGCACGGACATGTGTAGGTACAGTAGTACGTTGACTACTGGAAACGGTATGCTGCGCGTCTGAAGACCAGGAGTTGGGAGTGTACACCTCCCTACATCCCCAAAAGATACCTCCGTACTGGACAAGTGAGTATACAATTCAAAGCAAAAGAACTTTACCTCAACACGGTGTCCGAATACACATAACAATCCCCCTTCCGTCCTCTCAATCGCCAGAATCCCCTTTTCTTCACATCGACCAACCCACCACCCCAATCACGTGCTATGGCGTGACGCCCCAAACCTACCTCCTACATATAGCGTGGGGCCTTTTCATACCTTACCCGATGCCCTCTTTCTTCGAAACCTCCCACTCGTGAAAAGCCGTGGGGCTCTAAGCCTCCCCTCCGTTCCCTCCCTCCTACTTACCCGCTCTATCCATCCCTCTCTCGCGCTGCCGACCGAGTCAAGTCGTTCAAGGCGTTCTGGAACTGCTCGTCTCGTGTTCACTCAGCCCACCCACAGCCGTGCCAGTGAGGGTTCGCTGGGGTGAAGGGCTACTGAGAGCTTCCAAGTGGAGAGCAGATGAGATGAACGGCGGCGGCTACTGCTGCTGAGTAGTGAGGCTGGACTAGGAAACGGTAAAATCGAATGGAGGCGAGAGAGAAAGCCGGTGGTTTGCCGGTCTTCTTGATTGATGATTCCCTTGTCATGTAACTTAGTTTACTGCGGATGGGAGACACGCGAAGAAAGGGGAACGAGACCCCTCGCGTAGATCCCTTCGTGAAGATTTCGGTCCTGGTGAGCCTCGTGGCTTCAAGAAACGGACAGGGAAGATCAAAAAACGGCCAGCCAAACGAATAGAGCAGGATCGCAAAGGGCGATTATCCAGATCTTGCTACCAAAAGCAGTAGTTATCCGACCCGTAACCGGCAGGTGAGAACAGACCCATAGCCTACCTTACCTTAGCAGCCGGATTCTTTCGCTGCATTCATCCGTGCCTATGAAGGAATCCCGAAGAATACAGTACTAGTAGCAGCAGTAGCAGTAAGCGAAAACACCACAGACACCAGTAGTAGTAGGTAGGAAGCAATAGTCCAAACATCTCAAGGCCCGAATGCTCCAGCCCATACCCAGAACCCAACGCCCATCCATCCTCGCTTGTCAGCATACAACCAAAGCGTCCTAGACTCGAAGATCGGCTTCACGCTCAAGCGCCGGTCTCAGCCAGCCTGCGAGAGGGTCTCGTTAGCCCGTCCTCGTCCGCAGAACTCGGCGTCTCTACGCAAATGGCGCAATCGACGCAGGGAGCAACTAGAGGCATTGGCGTGCTGGCGTGGGCAAGCAGGTCTCGCAGGCCTTGCGCGGCCGGCAAGCAGGCACGCAGGTGAGTGGGGGAAGGCGCGGTTCCATTGCCCTTTTTTTCCATTTTTTTCCTCTCCCCTTCCTACTCACGGCGCGGGCGCGGTGCGGTGCGTTTCTGCGGTGGTTGGTTTGGTCGTTTCTCGTTCTCGTCCGTCGGAGGGCAAAGTGGAGTCCTAGATGAGATGTGGCGATTCCTTTGCCCTGCCGGAGGCTATTGTCGCCGCACCGGAGGTAGGTGCGGTTTTCTGGGTTTTTGGGGAGTTCTTGTTGGGATTTTCTTGGTAGTGCGTTGGTCATGGTGATCGCTTCGTTTTCCTGCCTGCCCTGTCCGCCTGCCCTGCCCTGCACTGTCTGAGTCGTGTTTGATGGCGCTGCTCCTGCTGCTCCTCGCTTCGCTTCGCTTGTGGCGTGGTGGGCTGGGAGTGGGAGTGGGAGTGGGATTTTTTGGCTGTTGCTTTTTGCTGGTGCCCGTGGGAGGGCGGGTGGGAGGGGGCTGGGAGATTTCAATATTGTCGCTTTTTGGTTTGTAAGAAGTAGGGGGTAGGCTATGGTAAGTGAATGAATGGGAGATGAATCCAGTATGATGAGCAGTAGCAAGTAGCAAATTAGGGTAAGCTTCTGCAACAATTGTCATTTCTAATTGTGTGTATGGTTTTGTTTTCTGGTGTGAAGGGGGATTGTTGCTCTAGCTTTGATAGCATAGATTCTTCGTTTTAAACAAGAGATAAAAGCAAAGATGAACAGTGTGGTATTTTGTGTAAATGACCACTTTTGGAGTTTTTCTTGGGGTTATGGTTCTTCTTCTCCCTATTCCCTCTCTCCTCCCCTTTTTCTCGTGAGGATATATCTCTCGGAAGAATCAGTTGAATGAAACTGGAACAAGAGAAACAGAATGTCAAGAAAAGCAAAACGTGAAAAACAATGGTGATAGAAATCATTGGCATAAACATGCATGCATGGCCGAATGTCAGTCATTCACATGAAGGACAACCGCTTCCATTTAAGCAGCAGTGACCTCCGTGTCAGCCTTCTCCGTGCCCACGCCGTCGGTTCTGAGCTCGAGACTTGACGAGGCCTCCTTGGCCTGTGACTGGGACTCGGAGGAGAACTTCTTGAACTGCTCCTCCATGCCCTTGGCGTCGCTCTTCTCGGTGATCAGGCCCTTGAGCCACTTGTTCTCCATCTCGAGCTGGTGCACCTTGTTTTCCAGCGAGGTGACCTTGTCGGTCATCTCCTTGGATTTCTTCTCGAGCTCCGCCTCACGCTGCTTCTTCTTGACGCGGAAGCGAGCGGATGCGGCCGTGTTGCGACGGCGCTTGTCCTCTTCGGCGGCGAAGCGCGATTGCTCTTCCAGGTCGGCGACGGGGGCGACGTTGGCGGCGGAGGCCTTGCGCTTGTCACCGGGTTGGAAGTGGGCTGGCTGCTGCTGAGGCGGGTAGGCGCCTTGCAGGCCATTGGTCGGGCTGGGAGCCAGGCTGGTCGGGGACTCGGCGAGGTGAGGGAAGGTCTGGAATTCGGAGAATTGGAAACCAGGGCCTGTTGCTGGGTGTGGTTAGTATGGTAAGGTCTTGTAGGTGATATGAGTGATATAGGCATGAGGCATACCAGTCATGGCGGCGACGTTGTTCTGGGAGGTGGACTGTTGCTGCTGAGCAGGCTGAGGCGCATGCTGGTTGAGGTCGAGGTCCGAGGAAGGGTTGGCAAAGGAGCCGTCGAAGTCGAAGAAGTCTGTGTTGGCGAAGAGGTCGAGGTTGCCGTCGTTGAAGTCGAACTCGGCCTGTGCAGCGTGCTGCTGGTCGTGCGGGGAGGGAATGGTGTTCAGGTTCGCAAGGTAGGCCGAGACGTTGGGCGCCTTTCTGGCGTTGTAGTTGGACATGGCTGACTTGTCGCGGGCGTGGACAGTCGTAAAAGCGACGCAGACTGGTGGATCGGTCTGCGCCTGTGCCTGTGCCTGTTGGCCTATACTTCACTTCACGACCAGGAGGACTCGGCGGTCGCGAAATGAGCAGTCACCAGCGTCTTTGTTTGCTTTTGGCGCGGTGGCGTATGAGGGAACCAAGAAGAGCCGGGAACAGCCGGTGAGCGACAAAGCGGCGACAGCGTGCTGTGCGCTTGGTGGGGTGGATGTGATATTAGAGCAGCGGTTTGTCGATGTCGTGATGGCGCAATTCAGGATAGATGCAGGATGAATGAATGGATGGACGGACGGGAGACGATGGGTGAACTGGCCGGGGGCGGTGGTGGTGGTGTGTGTGGGTTGGGTGGGTGAGTGGGACCGATTGGTTTAGTTGGTTTGGTTAGTGAGTTTAGTTAGTAGGATTGCTAAGCGCGTGGTGTCGGGTTAATGCGGCGGAGAGAGGGCAGGCAGGTAAACGGGGGGGGCAGCTCGCAGCGACTCGTCTTCTCACTTCCCTCTGCTGAAAAGGTTCTTCGGTAACCGATCTCGGTCCTTTTTCTTTGCACGGCAGCCAACCACAATTTGCCCTGACGCCCTTTATCCGCCCGCCCATTTCATTAACCCCGGCCGGGTGACCACGAAACCTGTGTCATGCATTGTGCACCACTCAGTACTGCTGAGCCCTTCGGATTCCACTTCCTATTTCAATATACGACCTGCAAATGCTTGTTAATCAAATTTACTCTTAAGACCGCTCTGTCTGATTCTGTGAAACCGTTTGACTCTTCTCAAAAATTCACCCCTCTGCTTTACTCTTCTTATCCTGACCGTGATCACTTATCACAAAGAACCGAGGTCTTTGTTCTCTGTACAAGTGGTGATCATGCCCGAGTCCAACCTTGTGTGCGATTGCACGCATCATGGCTACGCACTCGTGCACTCGGCGGCGCACTACTCAATTCTCTAGGGCATCTTCAGAAGCCGACCGATCTCATCATCAGCGATTATCTTCTAGTGTGCATTCTACCAATGCTCTCTGTATATCCGAAGTTGGATATTTATTATTCCCGTGTAGATATTCTGAGGATATATATGGAGGCTGTCCTTACGTTGCTCTCCATGTGTCGCGTCGTGGTCTAGCTGCAAGAGGTCATTCGTTTACTTGGTGACAAGCACATTCACCAGTGTTTCTACTCAGCTTGCTTTGTTTCTGCAAGCATAGCCTGACAACATTTGAGATCTGTCATCGACACGAAAACGACGAAACAATCGTACAGCTCCATCGGCTACACGCAGAGATCATGAGATGCATGCACAATGTACATGTTCAGCCGCAGGTTGTGTCCGGGTGAGAGGCCTTACCCCAACCCTAACCCTATGGAAAGGCGAGAGATGGCGTTCAAAGCTGCAACGTCAGAGCGTTACCGTAGACAAGGCTATAAGGCTGAATCTCCCAAGTCATGCGTGCATGTGGAAACACGAGCATGGTAACGATATATGGTCTGGCCTCAATGGGTGGTGCCATCTATTGGCCTCGTCCAACCCTGGTATTGGAAAGCCGAGGTGGGGGTGATGTCCCAAGCAATCGTGAATATAGATATATGGATAAGCAATCGGCACAACCAGAAGATGGTAAATGCATCAGTCATATGAATACCAGGGTTGCGATTTACTGTATCATCCAAGTAACACTAGACACGAGGATTAGCTAAGTAATGCCATACCAAGCACGCAGCCTTGTGGCTTGTGTGTTTAGGATCGGACCCCACTTCTAGACTCACCACAGATCTAGAAGTATCAAACCGGAGGACCGCCACATGTTCGGCAGATTTGAAACGGAGAAAGAGTCTCATACCTCATGCATGATATGTACAATAGGTATAAATATTCAATAGGTGAACATACTTACAAAAAGCCACGTGCTACTACATGCGACGTCTTCACATCAGGACAGATATCATCATGCCGGGCTCCGCTGCGCGCTAAGAAAAGGACAGGCGCTTCGCTTTGTAGTAGACGTCAGAGGAGGAGGAAGAGGAGTCACGGCGGCGGCTTGCAGCGAGAGCAGGCTCGACCGCGCTCTTTGCTGTCCAACCAAAGAAACACCCACAGACAACAACCACCGCTGCTTACTACTACATCTCACACACTCCGCCAAACATACACCTTCACAAACAAAATACCATATCCTCCCAAGTGAACCTCCTCGTCGCCTCCCTCCCCTCCTCTCGCACCCTCTCGTTAGACATACGACGCGCGCGCTAGCCCGCTCCTCCACTGCGCTCCCCACTTCATCCAAATTCCCTTCAACGCAGTGAAGCAGCGCCATCTACACCTGCCAACCTCAACACACTCTCCTACAAGAAATTCAAATCCGCAATCATGGGTCAAACACTGTCGGAGCCGGTGACTGAAAAGGTATGCCTCCCACATATGCCCATCCGCCGTCGCCATCGGCCCAGCCGCCCCCGCCCACATCACCGCCCACTTGCCTCTTTTCCAATATCGCCGCCTCCCCGACATGTCATTATCCCTTCGCAGAAACTGACCACGTGCCCACCTGCAGCACTCGGACAAGGGCCAGGATGACCGTGTCGCGTTCGGCATCAGCGCCATGCAGGGCTGGCGGATAAGCATGGAGGATGCTCACGCCGCCGTCCTCGACCTCCAGCCGCTCGAGGGCGACGAGGAACTCAAGCCTGCCGCGTCCGACGTGCGCATATCATTTTTCGGTGTCTACGACGGACACGGCGGAGACAAGGTGGCGATATACACCGGCGAGAACCTACACAAGATCATTGCAAAGCAAGAGGCGTTCAAGGACAAGAACTTCGAGCAGGCGCTCAAGGATGGCTTCCTCGCCATCGACCGCGCCATTCTTTCTGGTACGTTCAAGAGTTTAATACAACAGGGCGGTGTGGGTGCGATTTTTCTCGAGAACTCTGGCTGACTGCTTGGGCTGGACAGACCCTAAGTACGAGGATGAGGTTTCTGGTTGCACAGCATCTGTTGGCATTATCACACACGACAAGATCTACGTGGTGAGTACCTGAAGCAACGCCATCCACACACCCAAGAAGGTATAATTGAACAATTTTAGGGCAACTCTGGTGATTCACGATCAGTGCTTGGCATCAAGGGCCGCGCGAAGCCGCTCTCTTTTGACCACAAACCCCAGAATGAAGGCGAGAAGGCACGTATCTGCGCAGCTGGTGGCTTCGTAGACTTTGGCAGAGTGAACGGCAACCTCGCTCTCAGCAGAGCTATTGGCGACTTTGAGTTCAAGAAGAGCGCGGACCTCCCGCCTGAGCAACAGATTGTCACTGCTTTCCCCGATGTGACCGTTCACGAGATGGGAGAGGATGATGAGTTCCTGGTCATTGCCTGTGACGGTACGTCGACGTCGATCTACACGGGTCTTATGAACCAAACTGACAACATTTAGGTATCTGGGATTGCCAGTCTTCCCAAGCAGTCATTGAATTTGTCCGAAGAGGCATTGCCGCCAAGCAAGATCTCGCAGCCATCTGTGAGAACATGATGGACAACTGTCTCGCCTCCAACAGCGAGACTGGCGGTGTCGGTTGCGACAACATGACCATGAGCGTGATCGCAATTCTTGGCGGAAAGACCTTGGATGAGTGGTACAACATGATCGCTGAGCGGGTCGCGAATGGGGATGGGCCTTGCGCGCCACCGGAGTACGGCAAGTCTTGATCCATCCGCGCACTTACTTTTGTGCGTGCCAACCCGTCGCTCGCTTCGATGTGCTCGTGCAGGAGTGGAGTTGGCGCGGAAGGCTGGAGCGCTGGGCTGACTATCTTTGAAGCGGAGTTTAGGGGACCCGGCGTACACCACCGTTTCGACGCATCCGACGAGGACGAATACATGGACATGGACCAGCGCACACGCCTGATCGGCGGCCGCGGCGGCCGCATCATCCTCCTGGGCGACGGTACGGAAATCGTCACGGGCACTGGCGAGGACGACGACGTGGACATGGAGGACCGCGGCGAGGCGGAGGAGGCCGACGACAGCGACATCGAGGAGCAGATCAAGAAGGGCCAGGCAGAGAGCAGCACCAACGGCGAGACCGACGCCAGCAGAGCGCAACGGGAAGAAACGCCCGGTCCCAACCGCGACGCGGCGTCGGGCGAGAGCAAGAAAGAGGACCAGCCCAAAACCTCGTCCACGCCCGAAGAGCCCAAGATCAAGGCTCCCACCGATGGCCCTGCGACTGAGTAGAGTTGGGGCAGACAAAATCTCCTGACAGACACAACTCCTCCGTCTCTGCGTCTACGTCCTCCTCTGTCCTCTCTTATCCTCTCTTTTTTTGCTCCTACATCACCAACCCTCCCTCCCTCTTAGAAAACACCTGATTTTACCTTTCAGCAGTCAAGCAGAGAAAGCATGGAAATGAAGCATGAATGATACCCATCTTGCAATATGTTACCTTACCGTTTTCTTTTTGTGGGATGTGATGGTGTGCTGTGGATTTTTAATTGTTACTCTTTCTTTTTTTCTATCATTGCGGATTCGTGATTTCGTGATGTTAGTGTACTCGATTGACTTCATGTGCAATAGTGAACGCACCCAACAAGACAGAAGTCAAGAGGCTCGAAAACCCTCTAACCTACAACACACCAGATCTGGAACACTGACGTCTTTGCAGCAGCCAACTTTACGTGTGAAGTGAGGTTTGGGCTAAGTTTGGGTGCTTGCTTGTCCAGAACGTTCCCGTCTCGCTTTCCCACAATCCGATGGGATGTGACGTACATGGTGCATATGAAATCTCGCAAACCTGCAAGCCTCCCTGTGCTTTTTTGGGTGGTGGGTGGTGGTCTTGGTCTTGATGGTGATCGATTGTGGTATGTGCTCACGTGTTACACTACTACTGGCAAGGTACGAAACAAATCGTGTTTCTTGGTTTGTACAAGAGGAGATGGAAGGGTTTGCTTGTTTTTGTATCCTCCGGTTGACGTCTTGATTGCGTTTCTTGGTTTTGGTTACTTCTGAGGTATGACTACAGATATGCTCAGCAGTATTAGGTGGCAAAGTAGTAGTGAGCGGCTCCACCTATAGTGGTAGAGATAGCAGCCTTCGTGGCCCCGATAGTTACTTAATCGAGGATTGCTGTACTGTCAGTCAGATAGAAGGGAGGGAGAGAAGAATGACGATTTGGCGCTAAAGAAAGGCGAACGTGGCCTAAAATGTCACTCTCTCACGATCTCTCTCCACACAGCCACACGACAAATGTCTCCATCCCTCCCTCACCCGCGCCCCGAGTGATTTCGCTAATCAAATGGCCTACGCCAGCTTTCTTCAGCTTTGACCAAGAATCCTACCAATCCGCCCTTCTCGCTGTTTCTATCTCCTTTCTGTCCTGACATCTGCCATTAATCTCGCCTCACTACTCTTCCAAGAAGACACTCCTACCACTACCTAATTCCAAGCAAATCCCCCCAACGCTCTCACCTCCGCCCTCTTTGCTACTACCACCCTACTATTCCCCACCTCCGCAAACCACTCCCGCCTAATAAACTCCCGCTCGCTTACCCGTCCTCAACAAACACCCAACACCCACACCCACACATCCACACACACATCCCACACAATGGCTCCCAAACGCAAGCGCGCCGGCACCCTCACCAAAGACGATCCTACGTCTGAGGTCGCGCCTGCCGCATCTCCAGCCAAGAGTGCTGCTGCTGCCGAGGTAGCAGATGAGGTTGCGGAGGACACTTCCAAGCCCGCGAAGCGCACGCGTTCCAGCAAGTCTTCCGGCGAAACCAATGGCGATGCCGTCAGCACCAATGGTACCGTCAACGAGGCGGGCGAGCATGGCGAGGCTGGCAAGATGAGGATGGCGCCGCCGCCTAAGGCTGGCGCGGTTGATCCTCAGGGTGGTTACAAGACGAACCCTCCTCCGTCTGGTCGGCCGGTGAGAGTTTATGCGGATGGTGTTTTTGATCTGTTTCATCTTGGGTAAGTTTTGACTTTCTGAGATTTGGTGGATATGCTGGATGCTTTAAGTACGGCTCCTGACTTTTGACCATCACAGACACATGCGCCAGCTCCAACAGGCAAAGGAGGCTTTCCCTGGAACATACCTCATTGTCGGCGTCACGGGTGACGAGGAGACACACAAGAGGAAGGGCTTGACCGTGCTCTCGGCCAAGGAGCGCGCAGAGTCGGTCAGACATTGCAGATGGGTTGACGAGGTGGTCGAGGACTGCCCTTGGGTGATTGACGTGGACTTCCTCTCAAAACACAACATCGACTACGTCGCGCACGACGACATCCCCTACGGCGCCAGCGAGGGCGACGACATCTACAAGCCCATCAAGGAACAAGGCAAATTCCTCGTCACGCAGCGCACAGAGGGCGTCAGCACAACCGGCATCATCACAAAGGTCGTGCGTGACTACGAGCAATACATCGCCCGCCAGTTCAAGCGCGGCACCTCCCGACAAGAGCTCAACGTGTCCTGGCTGAAGAAGAACGAGCTCGACATCAAGCGCCACGTCGGCGAGCTCCGCGATAACATCCGCTCCAACTGGGCCACGACGGGCCAGGAACTGAGCCGCGAGCTGAAGCAATTCTGGCAACCCAGCCGCAACAACAGCCCCGCCCCCTCCCTCCGCAGCACCACCCCAGGTCGCCTCAGCACCTCCGGCGCCAAATCCCCGCTCAGCGAGCGCCTCAACCCCCTCGACATCGCCCGCGCCTCCACCCCCGGCGGCAAAGAGCGCGGCGGCAAGAACTACGACTTCGCCGCCGGCTACGCCATGGGCCTCATCGGCGGCGTCAAGGGATGGATGCAGGGCAGCAACCGCCGCAACCTGTCCGATTCCCGCGCTCCTAGCCCCAACAACTCCGGCGACGACGATTCTCCCGAGGCCAAGAGCCCCGTGGAGGAGACTTCTAGAGGTCGTAGGGGTAGGCCTGCCGCTCCTGCTGCTGGTAATTCTAATGCTGTCATGGCCGACGCGCCTAGCGAGCAATTGGCCGCTGAGACTAAGGAGGCTGAGAGTGGGCGTTTGTAGGATTGATTGATGAAAGAAAAAGAATTCGATTTTCTCTCTCTCTTATCTTGCCTTCTCTTCTCTTACTGTTATTTCTAGCACAAATTTGGTTTGGAGAGAGAGATTTCCTATTTGGCAAAAGAAATTGGTCATGTTACTTTTCCCTTTTTTTTTTCTTTGCATGTATAAGCTTTGTTATGGAACTTGAAAGGCATGGCATGGTGTGGTTTTCTATTTTTTGATCTTGCTGTTGATGGTGATGGGGTTTGGTATTCCCTTTTTCTTTCCTTCCCTTCTCTTTTTCGAGGATTTCAAGATATTAATGATTCTTTTTTTTTTCTTTCCTCCCTCTCCTCTCGTAGAGGACTTGTGGACGAAAGCTTCAATACTATTAGTGAGTTGCTGCACAATGCATCATTCGTAGAATCCGACTTTTGAGCACTGATACAACATCGGCTTAATAGGCATATCATCTTCAAAAACCTCACTTTCATAAGTCACCGCAAATACACTCACGCCCTTCAACTTATAAACATCACTCATCACATCACCTCAGCCCTAGGACAGATCCACTCGCAGCAATTCTGCAGCGGCAGCACAACCTCACTAGCCAAATCCCTCCTCCACTCATCCCCCTCCAGCGTCGTAGGAGACTTATTCAAACACCACAGCACAGCCTCGGCGTACTCCGGCCCCGCCTCGCCCTCCACCTCGTCCGCCCACTGCTTCGCGACCATCAGTCGAAAAACCCCAATGCAGCTGTTCTGCGGCCCCAACTGCTGCCAGAGCTCGTGCTCTTCCAGCCTCGTGCCGAACGCCAGTTCGAGAAGCATGATTCCCAGACAGGCGAAGCTTCTGTCCGACGCCTTGGGGGGCTTGTTGGAGGCGTGCGAGGGCGTGTTTGCTTCGAAGTCTGCGGACACGAAGGGGCGGTGCAGGTGGATGTCGGCGGGGTTCGCGCTGGTTTGGGGGAATCGCACGTCGGTCGCTTCCCATTGCCGTCGCGCCCAGGGGGTGGAATGGAGCTGTAAGTGCGAGGAAGCGATTTTCAGCGCGATTTGCAGGCGTTGCACGCGTTGCAGACGGGGCTTGTGGGTTCTGTGCAGGATTTCGGACAGGGAGATTTCGTCCGCGGCGATTTTTTGCTCGGGTCGTGAGGACACGCGGTAGTGCTCGCCTTGGGTTTCGTCGACGAGGAGGCCGAGGTCGGCGCTTTGCATGCCGCATTGCTCCATTGTGTGGCAGAGGTTTTTGATTATGTTCTGTGAGGGGGAGGGGGTGGGTGGGGTTGGTTTGGGCTTTTTGGATTTGGGACCATCGACTGTTGGTGTTACGGCGGTTGTGTCGGAGTGTGAGACGAAGGAAACGACTTTGGAACTGCGAGGGGCGAGATCGAAGCTAATAACAAGAGGGTTTAGCAAGCCTTTGGTGTCGAGGCGCGACAGACGAAACGCATGCTCACCTTGCGCACGCTTTTGCAGTCCTCCCTTTGCCTTTTCTCGCCAAGAATCCCACCCTGTCGTTCCGGCCTATGGTTCTCGACGGCTGCATGGGAATACGAGGAGATGGCAAGGCGGCCGTGGCGAGTATCTGGCTCGCGACATTGTCAGCCGAAGAGGTCCATTCGATCTGAATCCCATGCTGCTGCCACGGCGGCGTCCCCGCTGTACTGCAGCCTTTGGGCGCGAAGAGCACGAGCATGCGAAAATCAAAGCTGGGCGTCGTGCGGTGCTGCAGCCACAAATGCGCGCAGTGATTCTGCTTGCAGGGACAAACCCAGCTGGACAGCAGCAGGGAGTAGACGCGGTCTGCGTGGCGCCAGTAGCCGACGAGGTTTTTCACGGAGCGCGGCGAGAGCGCCACTTTGTTGGATTGCTCGAAGGAGGCGATTTGGTCGCTTTCGGCTAGGATTCTGCCCAGAAGCTTGATTTTGCGCCGGATGCTGTCGAGGGTTTCTTCGCGGAGCCGGCGCCCTAGGGCGAATTTGAATCGCTCGTGTTCGTACTTGTATGTGTCGGAGAGGTGTGTGTAGGCCTTCGCCATCAGCTGTTTTTTGGTACATTGGGGCTGACGACATGCTGTTAGTTCGGGCCAGGTGAGTTGGGAGGACAGATACCATACTTCATTGCTGCCCAGTCGCTGTTTGAGCACAGGACTCTGCAGCAGTGGCTGTATAATCTGCCACGCCAAAGCCTGAATATCCGTCAAGTTCGCAACATAACGATCGTAAGACTCCCCGAGCCTCTCTCTCAAAGCGTCATCAACATGCGCGTCTCGCCATAAGTCGTGATCCGGGCTCAGCATGAGCTCTTCCAGCTCGTCTTCCGCCAAGGTCCCGTCTTTGACCAGCGGTTTGAGCAATATCTTCAATTGCAAGCGGTACATCAACTCTTCGTCTTCCACTTCCCCCCATAGCCGGTGGAATTCTGCGTTGAAATTGACGAGACGCCCGAGGCGAGAGGCGCCGTCTCGTAAATGTTCGAATCCATAGATGATCAAGGGCAGCGCTCCTAGGACAATCCCGGCGATTTCTAGACCACTCATGAGTGATACTCTTGGGGAAATAACACCCTTGAGATGGGAAGGTGTGGAGCCTCATATAAGCGCCGGGGATTTGGGGCTTGTAGCCTTGCTCAGGCATGCGTGCAGTCACTAGCGAAACACTGCAGCGGGAGCTGCGCCACCACCTACCTACCTACCTACCTGGTCGTGGGCTGGACCTTGGACCGAATCAACGATGGACTCGAGCATTTCGAGGCGTCATCTCAGTGAGGGCGTGTGCTAACATCCCGCACTTGATCGTGCTGATCGAGGCTGTGTACAAGGCTTTCAGCTCACGACTGTCTGTGGGCGAGGCGGATGATTAGCACACAGCCTCGCCAGGGCGATGCTTCAGCCTGCTCCAAACTTCTGGAGGCGGTAGAAACTACTCCTCGTTACCTCGTGGATGCGCCCGACCATGTTGCGAGAAGTCGAAACGCTCTCCTTTCGAAGCCTGGTCGAAGATGTGTTAGGGACTATCGATGCTCAAATTAAGGGACCTTTACCATGCCACAACTGTTCTGGTGACAGCGAAACTACACATTTAAGCCAACTTACAGACATCCGCACGCGTTTCCTCCTGTGGGCTGGCAATCTCGGTGCTGGACACCGCGAACAAGACTCACGCTCATTGCACAAACGATTGGAAGATGCGCCTGAGGTGGCAGGTCATATACGCGGCATTCTCGTTGAGATTCGTGACCTCTTAGTTCAGGGTATGTTGTTCTGACTGTCTTGTTAAAAGGGATTGACCAGTCCCAGACTGTCTCTGACTTCTCACCAGGCCAGTCTCCGTGTGAGTGTCAGAGGGCTGAGACGGACTCAGCCATTCAACTGACACCCGAAAATGAAGAGGATGCACTTGTAATGCAGCTGCTGCTGTGCGAAACGTCAAGAACATGTACAACTCTATGGCTACGTGCATCACTCGACAACGCCGTCAGTCGACTCTTCAGGATATCGTCTCTCATCGCCAAAGCCACGACCAGGGACAAGTTCGCCAGAGCCGAAACAAAATGTAACCTCGCGATGTACGAGCCTTACGACATCGGCCACGTCAACGAGAAAGTCAAAGCCGCGTCTGGCAAAGCTTCTGCCTGGCTGATCAACAGATTGGGCAAAGCCAACACGAAACGCAGGCAATTTCTTGCCTATTCTCGCGAACACCGCAAAGACTTGAGTAATGAGTCTGCCTGGAAGAGCGCTGTGGCGGAGAAGGAGCGTTATGACCCGATGATCTACAAAGCTCCGTACCAGTCCCTCCTCGAGCAGTCCACATGTCGCTCGGAAGACACCAAAGTCTCTTTGGCGCCGACAAAAGCATCGACGGTTGGCAAGTTCGATCCGAATACTTTCGACTACGGCTTGGATGATTCCCGAAGCTATACCACGGTTGCCACCTCCATCGCCGACGGCCATGGTGTTAGCCATTTGAAGGTCCCGGACCTTGACACGTACACGACTCTGGGAGAACATTTCGAATGTCCGCTGTGCTATACCATTCAGCGATTCAACAGCAAAGCGGCCTGGAGGTAATAACTCACACCTTACTCCGTACCAAGAACGAGTCCTGCGAGTCCGTAGGCTCGGCGTCCCGGTCACTTTAGGCCTTGCTGACACGATTCATCCACAGAAGACATGTTTTCGCCGACCTAAAGGCGTACATCTGCACCTTCAAGGACTGTGGAATGCTGATCCTGAGCTCTTTCAGCGCCTGGCGAGGCCACGAAATGGACTGCCATCGCCGCCTGTGGTCGTGCCAGCTGTGCGGTCTCCCATGCCACGACGAAGCAGCCACCAAAGCGCATCTCCACCAATCCCACAAGGGTGCCGTCGAAGAAATGCACATCGACATGCTTGTCCGTGCGAGCTCGAATCCTCTAGAAGCCGTTCCGGCGAAAGATTGTCCTTTCTGTGATTGGGATGATACTTTGCGGCAGAGAAACACAGTCCCTGACGGCCATGACCCCGTTCTTCCGGCTAAACGATTCATGAAGCATTTGGGACGCCATCTGGAGGATTTTGCCCTTTTCGTGTTTCCGCAACCGGAAACGGCCGAGGAAAAGGATCATGGGGAGAACGGCAGTAATGCCGTACACGCTGGGGGCAATGATGAGGATGATCACGATACTTTGTCGACGATGTCTAGCTTTCGATCTCAAGTGAGATTGGAGGCCGAAAACGATGCGGTATTCGAGCCTCCAGCCGATGCGAGTCCCGAAACTCCACGATTTGAGGACGAAGGCACTACGAAACCCCGACTACGATCAACCGTAAGGAAACCCACTGTCAAAACACCTACTGTCAAGACACGCACTGCACATGCACGCCCTAATACATCCACTCGCACATCAATCACACGCACAGCAAAGACACGCGCCATGCAGCGGATGAGCGAGCCCATGACCCCTTCCATAGAGGCCACCAAATCACCCAGTAAAAGCAACAGTAAGACCAAAAAGCTCACAAAAGTTGCCGACCAAGAAGAAGAAGAAGAAGAAGAAGAAGAAGAAGAAGAAGAAGAAGAAGAAGAAGGCGTCAACATCAACAAGGTCTACAACCCCAAAAAGCTCCACGCTGTAGTCGAAGAAGCCAAAAAACGCGCCCGCGAAAATGGCAAGCCAACCCTCGCCAGCGCGGTCGAGGAAGTCTACCAGCAGAGCCTCAAAAATCAAAGGCTCACGGTGCTCATGGAAGCGATTTTGCTGGAATCCGCTTCCAAAGAGCAGATGGCCGAGTTTCAGGTGTACGTGAAGAAGGCGAAGAGGAAGATTCGCGAGCAGAGCAAAACAGAGCCGATCGTGGAGGTGAAACCTCCCGCAGAGCTTGAAATTGCTGTCCACGAAGACCGGCCTGAAAAATGCCCCGTCCCAACGTGCGCCTATCACGCAAAGGGCTTTGTACGGAAGTCCGACATCAACCGACACATTTTCACGCACTACAAGAGAACTCTAAGATGCAGCTTCTGCTCTGAAGAAACACTCTTCAAACGCATAGACCTCTTCAAAAGACATCTAAATATTGTGCACTGCCTCGACCAGACGCCACCTAAAGCACGATGTGAAAGTACGTGCTCGGAGTGCAGCGTGGTGTACAACAGTGCAAACCTTTTCTCCTTGCATCTCGACGACTGCGTGCTACGCGCTGTCCAGAGAGACGCAACTAAGCTCGAAACCAGTCGACAGGACACCTCAGGCGACACAAAGGTCGTTGTCTCTAGACCCAGTGAGCCGGCCACCTCGGATCAACCGGAAGACATCGTCGCACTTTCCGCCAACCGCCATGCTCAGCAATCCCAGTATACCGGGGAAGGCCAGCAAACAGAGACTCAACAACCAAGTGACTCTACGCTACAAATTCTTCTGAATCCATCCGATTCTGATCCGGAGCAGAAGTCGAAGCACCACGTTCGTACTCAACCAAAGCCTGCTGGAAACGAGACCATAGTCAGAGCAAGGTTCGACACAGAAGAAATTCGCCGCATAGCAGCAGAAAATCGCCGCACCGGCAACGTTTGTCTGGCATGCCGCGAACGCAAGGTTCGCTGTTTAGAAGGCTCAAATGAAAAGACCAATTCCAAGCCGTGTCGAGCCTGCATTGTGACAGGGATAGTATGCGTCTTTCCTGAGCCTAGAAAAGGAAGGCAGCTAGACACCAGCAGAGAAGGCATGAAGATTGAGCCATCGACTTCAGCCGTTTCCAACCTCGATTCTCCTGTCGGCGTGCCAGAAACAACCATCACCACAGACATCAAGACCGAGAAAGGGAACCTTGACCAGTCTCTCGATTCCACAGCTACATCGCCGCCCCCAGACGCCGCGCAGCAGGCGCCTCAAGACCAGCCAAAAGATCCCGGCGTTTTGCGGGACGAAATCCAAGCGTTCGGCGAGCGTGAAGAGATGAAGGAACACTTGTTCCTTCCAAATATTCCACCGACTAAGGATAAGGACGCAATGAAGGAGGCCAGAAAGCGTGTCATGCGTGATTACCTTCGCAAGCAGCGTGAGCGTGGATCTTGAGGGCTTCCTTCTTCAATAATTTTCTGCGGTAAATGCTATTGCTACGTACGAGCGCGAACAGTTCCAGATGAAACGGTTACACGGCTTGCCGGAGCGTGTTGGGACTTTGCACTTGGGGTGGTTCTCAAGCTGAAGGGGCAGGGTCAACAGTAGCGCATGCTCGTGTAATATGAGATCGAAAAGATTGAGTATACAAGGATTCGACTTTCCCGGAAGTGAAGCAAGTACCAAAACGAAACTATTACATTACAAAACAAATCTACATTCCCAAAATGACTGAGAAAACATCTTCATCACCACATAAACCTCTGCACACTCCCCGGTTCCTGCTCCCACTCAAAACCTCTATCCAAAAACGCCCACATGGTAACAGCATTAACGCCCACAAACCAAACCGTCTCCAACCAAAGCCTCTTATCATGCTGATCCCACAACTTCGCTTTCCAACCATCCCCCGTCCCCTCCACACCCTGCAATTGATGCGGGTGCGAGAGCGGCAAGTGCAAGCGGAAGAAAATCCATGGCAGGATGAAGTACCGCGGTTCGACGAGGGGCGCGCTGACGAGCGTCAACGTTGTGGCGAAGAGCCAGGCGAGGAGGAAGGAGGTGTTTGCCGATTGGGTGGTGTTGGGGAGGGGGAGGAGGCGGCGCACGGAGCCACGGGAGGCGGTTGTGGCGGCGCGTTCGTGCGAGGGGATCGGGTCTGTGGGTCTTGAGGGATTTGTGCGGGATTGCGGCGCGGAGCCCAGGGCTTGGATGGATAGCCAGGCGCAGGCTATGTAGGCTGGTGTTGCGGCGTAGCGGATCCACCATCGCGCGCGCAGGATGCGGAAGACGTAGAAGACGTAGTGGCGGTTGTCGGCGAGGGTGAAGGGGTGGATGAGGGTGTTGAAGTGGACTGATAGGAGGGCCAGGAAGACGAAGAGGATGAGGACTAGGATGCGGGGGAGGAGGGCGCGGCGCTTGAAGAGGAGGAAGTGTTCTAGGTGGGAGATGCTGGGGAGGCGGGCGAGGAAGGTCAGGGGGACGCGGACGAGGTGTTGGTAGACGAAGGGCCAGCTGAAGAAGACTAGGAAGGGCCAGAGGTAGAGGAGTTGCGGCGTGTGGAGTTGGGGCACGTGGTTGGATTTGTCCCCGAGGACTACGCCGCCGTTGATGAGGATGAAGGTGGCGAAGGCTAGGACGAGTCCGATGAAAGGCTGGAGGATCCTGATGACGCTGAGGAGGCGTTTGGGTTGGGTTGGTAGTCTGAGGAGACAGGCTGCGATTGAGACGAGAGCTTTGACGTAGTCTGGAAATCCAATTAGTGGTCTGGTATTGTAAAAGATGAACACTCAGAACATACCTTCAGCGGATGCATCCCTCACTGGCGGATCATACAAGACCTCCATTTTCCAGCTCGTTCTTGCGACATTCATGTAAGTGTCTCCAAAGCCCTTGCTGCGGTTGAACATGGATTCCTTGACGACTTCGTGCCCTTGATCTAGCTCTCGGAGCACCACAGCTACAGCGGGAAAGACTGCGACCCAGAAGATGTTTGTCTGACGAAAAGTCAAGCTCACAAGGCCGAGAAAGAAGAGCTGTAGATGCCACCAGATCTGCTTGACAGCGCTTTCATCCGAACAGATTAAGGGATAAAAGCACACCAGAACCGAAAGCGTGGATGCCACGTCGGTATAATAAAGTCCTGAGAAGAAGAACAGCGGCGGTAGAAGAGCGGTGTTGAGAGCGCTGTGTGAAGATAACCAGCTGCCATCCTTCGCATCCTGGCGACTGCCCATGCGATGATTGAAGATCCTTTCGACAATCCAAGCCAGGGCGATCATGCAGACGATATTGCTAGCCCGGACGCCGGCAACATCGCATCCGAAAATCGGTTGGAGCGCATAAGTGATGAAATATAGACCTGGAGGAGTCGTGATTTTGGGGTCCCAGGAGGCGAAGTTGTTATTGCAGAATTGTTGTGCTTGTGGGATGTGGAAGACTTCGTCCTGAGAAAAGTACAAGTCAGATCTTGCTCCTGATTGGTGATATTTTCACATCTACTCACAAGATATGGCTCCGGGACAGTTTCTTGGACAGAGCGTGTCCACCAGGACAATGGCAAGCCGAGCAAGATGTAACTGTGCGAAGCAAAGCTGGCCATTTTGGGAATATCACCCTCGGAAGGGACAGATTGGTAAGTGAGGTCTCCAGACGGAAGGGCAATATAGCTATGGTCATATATCTTGGGTTAAGAAAATGATGGCCTTGGGGAAATGGCAGAGATGTGAAGTCCGTTGTTCTGATGTCACTCAAGCCAGCCAGATGTGAATTAACTTTCCAGCCGCTGATTGGCTTCCGCGCAGCCAAATGTTTCAACGCGGGGAGGGCGCGTTCGATCGATAAGTTAGACCGCATATCGCTAATCAGCACGCCGAAACATTTACTTCACTTACACAGATCCACCACCTCCAAGACCTGCTTACGCAGGCAATGCCAATAACCACAACAAAATGGCCCTCCCCATCCCACCCGGCTTAACGCCCTCCGAAGTCGGCTTCCTCTGCGAAATGGAGCTCGTCACCGTCATCCCCCGCCAGCGCCTCGACGCCATGGAGCTCTTGGGTGTGAGTAGTAGCCGTCCAGCCTGACACGACACCCTCGCATGGCACGGGGAGGAGTAAGAAACAGGCATTCGCCCGCCACTCATACCCAAAACATCTTTCTAACACCACTCTTTCCTCGTCTTCACAGGGCACAACCCCTCCCTTAAACCCACCCTTCCCAGTCCCCCTTCCCCTCTGGCTGGCTCTCCTTCTCAAACGCCAACGCCGCGCAAACATCCAACCGCCCGCATGGCTCAACCCAACCTCTCTGTCCGAAATCCTCGAATTCGAAACAAACCTCGACACCGCCGCAGTTTTCTCACCCTCCCCAATCCTCCCCCCTCCCACAACCACCAGCCTAGACGCCACACCCTCCTACCTCTCCCCAGAAACTCTCGAGCTCTCCACGCCTTTCCTGAAAGACACGCACACCTCGCGCGCGCAGGCGGACGCTCTGCCGTACCACTGGCTTGAGCTGGGACATTTGCTGCTCACGCACGCGAGCGATGATGTGGAAGAGGCGGATGCTGTGCGGCGGTTGTTGAGGGATTTGAGGGAGGTGCGGATGAGTAAGCTGCGGAAGGGTTTTAGGGTGCTGGAGGGAGGCGCGGGGTTGCAGATTAATGGTGTGGGAGGTATGGAGGTTGCGGAGGTGAGGGGGTTTGTTGGAGGTGTTGTTGATGGGTTGAGGTTAGTTTTCTGGCAGCAGTTCTGCCCAGGGATTTATTACGTGCTTTTTGTGCTGACTATGGATGGGTTTCTAGGAAAATTGGCCGGTCAAGAGAAGAGGCTAGGAGAGAGCGGGAGGCCGAGGAGCAGGAGAATGGATTCGGTAGTAGTAACTACCAAGATGATGATGACGATATGCAATTATAATGTACATTTCCCATTTTTCCTTTCGAGTCTTCTTATCTTCTTTTCTCTATGGTTACAATATGATGCTTCAATGCTGGAGAGCGACTCTTCCACTGCAATTCCCACGGACAACTCGAGAGCTGTCGGTTGAGAGTGGGTATTTTGATGAGACGACGGTTTCCAGCATACTCGTAAGACTGCTCTCGCCTTGGTTCTCCAATCCACCTTTCTTCTTCTATACCTCCCCACAATAGCCCCTCTTCGGTGGAAACTGAGTGACACCGACTCTTAAATCCCCAGTTGCAATGACACTTTCAACTGCATCCACTTCCCTTACGCAGCAGCAGGGGTCTTCTCAGTAGCCTCCCTCAAAACCTCCGTCGCACCCTCAATAGACGGGGGCCAAGTCGCATCCGGCCAAGGCTTCTTAATCGCATCCTGCAGCTTAACAACACAGTTCTTCGGCCCCGGCACAGCGCCGTGGACAACCACAATTCCATTCTCCTTGTCCACCTTCAAAACCCTCAAATTGGCCACCGTCGCCTGCTCGCCACCCATGCGACCCGGCATTTTCTTGCCGGGCAGAACTCTGCTACCGCTGCCCTGTCCACCACCGGAAGAACCCATCAATCTGTGCGCGAGCGAGTTACCGTGCGATGCGGGCTGGCCGCCGAAGTTCCAGCGCTTCATACCACCCTCGAAACCCATACCTCTGCGATCGGCGCGGGCGTCGACGTACTGTCCCTCGATGAACAAGTCGGCAGTAATAGATGATCCAACAGGAGGCAGACCTTCGGCGTTCTTCACCCTAAACTCCGCAAGATGTCTGCTAAGCGGCACACCCTGCGCGGCAAAATGTCCCCTCTCAGGTCTGGTGACATTCCTCGGTTCCTTAGCGCCAGCACCAACCTGCACCGCCCAGTAGCCGTGAATATCGCGTCTCTTATGGCTGACAACCTGGCATCGATCCAGCTGCAAGACGGTGCAAGGCGTGCGCTTCGCAGTCTCCGGGTCGAACATGGCCGTCATGCCCTTTTTGATTGCCAGGGCGCCGGTTCGGAGGGGGAGCACGTGCTCTTTGCGCTCGAAGGCGGCGGTGTGCGAGGCGCCCAGCACGGGGAGGTTGGGCGCGGCGTTGAATCGGCTGGGTTTGGGGATGGGTTTGAGGATGGAGCGGATCGTGCGCGTTTGCGTGATGGGGAGCGAGGGGCAGAGGAAGCGCGGCGGGTGCGCGAAGAGCCGTGTTGTTGGTTGGCGGGGAGGCATGATGGGTGGTTTTTTGTGCTGCTCTGTTGAAGGGGTGGTCGGCGGCGGGCACCTGTGGTGCTTTGCTGGGCTGGTGAAGTTGATCGTTTGGATGTGTTCTGGCTGGCTGGAGGAGAAGTATCGGACCCCCGATTGGCTGTGAGCCGGCGGAGAAGATGTGCTCTGCTCTGGGTGTGAGGTCAGGCAGAGAAATTTAATGCCTTGCCAGGGTGGTCGGTGCGGGATTTGAGGTCTTGAGACGAGGAATGACTGTGTTGCAGCATCCACTTAAGATAATCAATAAGACAAACCGATTAGATCTTGATCAACTGGCTTCTCGAAAGCTATAAGTTGGCCTTGGAAATTCCCAACGAACAATCTTCGCAAACGCAATACGGCCAATCTACGACTGCACGCCACGCCCATCATCAACGATCAAAGAATTTCTTACCTCGGAACCCAACTAAGCAGCAAGTTAAAAAAAAAAAAAACACATTTGCTAGCACACACGGATACACCCAGTCCTCCCGAGAAAACAAAAAATCCACCAAAAATGTCATCCCCCCAACCCAACCCCACCGACCCCTTCGACACCCTCCTCTCCCTCGAAGAGCAATACCACACCGAAGGCCGCACGCTCGGCCTAGCTGAAGGCGCCGCCTCCGGCCGCATCGAAGGGCGCATTTTCGGGCTCGAGAAATCTTTCGAGAAATTCCTCGAACTCGGAAAACTGAGCGGGCGGTCTGCGGTGTGGGAAGCCCGTTTGCCGGAGCCAGCTTCTTCTTCTGGGGGTCTTGAAGTGGGGAAGGAGGATGCTGGAATTGCGTCTATGAAGTTGAATGGGGCTAGTGAGAGGTTGATTAGGCATGTGGGAAGGTTGGTTGAGTTGACGAGTCAGGAGGATGTTAGTAGGGAGAATAGTGAGGAGGGCGTGCAGGATTTCGACGATAGGTTGAGGGAGGCGAGGGCTAAGGCTGTGCTTGTTGAGAGGTTGGTGGGGGAGGGTGCTGGTGGTGGTGCTTCTGGTGCTGCTGCTGGGGTGAAGAGGGCTGGGGTTAAGCCTACGGGGGTGAAGTCGGGGGAGATGGAGGATTTTGGAGGGTTGCCGAAGGCTTTGCAGAAGTGAAAGAGAGGGAGAGATTGGTTGTGGTCCCTGTGATTTCTTCTATGGGAGTTTCTGCTCTTCGAGGAGCTGATGCCTGCTATTGCCCGTGTGCCCACCAACGCCTCGCTTGCAAAAGGAAAGAAAGAAACAAACCGACAAAAATCATTTCTGCTTCCAGGAGGCTATCCTTGCTCGGAAGCGGAATATCACGACACGGGAGTCTCGTTTGGATCGTTATCGCCACCCAACCCGGGAGACTCGACACGCTGCTTCTTCGGATCTGTACCACTGTCTTGTGGGATATTGCTCACGTCTGTCAACGCTGGTCTCTTCAGAGCGGATGGTGGCTTGTACGCGCCGCGGTTCTGTGGCCCTCCAGCGCCAGGCATGCCTATCCTTCGTGTTGGGTCGCCTGAGGGATTGACAAAGTTGGGTTTGTTGTTGTTGATTCCTTGCGCTGGAGGTGCTTGTTGAGGGTTCTGTTGTGGTTGGCCGTTTGCTGTGGCGTTGAAAGCTCCTGTCAACGACTGGCGCATGATGGGCACGGATTTCCCAGGGTTGATTCCCTGCGTTCTCCGAATTGATGGGCTTTCTGCGTGTGGGTTGAAGGCAGCAGGGGCGTTTGCGAGTTTGCCATCACCCGCCGCCTGATTCAGGAAACTTGCACTCCGACCGGTCACGAAGCCGTCAGGTACACCTGCTGGTGGTTCTGTGGGGACGGGTGGTTGATATTCCTCCGGCTGTTCAAATGATGAGCCATTCTTGTGCTGCTGTGCTTGCATATCTTCTGCAGATGAAGAGTGCGATCGAGAACCAGCCCCGTCCAGTCCATGTGCTCCGCTCACTGCCGCCGAAGGTCGCTTATTCCCGGGTGTTTGTGGTGGAAGCATGCGGCCGGACTGAGCCTGTCCTGCATTGACTGGCGGCCGCGATACGCTTGGAGGTTTCTGCGGACCTTGCAGGCCTTGAGGAGGTTGAGCTTGTTGTAAATTTGGAGGTCGAATTTGAGGCATTGAGTTCACTCGATGCACACCATTCCGTTGTTGTGCATTGCCCTGCCTCTGTGCTGGTGACTCCATTGCTCTTGAGTCATCCAGGCGCACTTCGTCCGGGTGGCTGAAATCTGTGTCGTCGAGATCGTTTCCTCCAAAGTCATCTTCGAATTCGACTGAATCAAAAGATTGCATAGACCGATCACTCGGCATTCTTCCCGCTGTAGTACCCTTGCCATTTGTGTTCGCTCCATTAGCACGGCTCTGTTGTTGCTGCTGCTGTTGTTGCTCCTCCCTAACAGCTTGATCTGCAATAGATTCTCTTTTGATCGGCGCAAAGTCTGGATGCCTGTACAGGTTCTCCGCATCCCATTTACTCGGTGCCACCTTTAATTTGGTCACTTTTTGTAGGTAATCCTTGTCGTAAAGACAGTTTCCTAGGACATTTCCAAAGTTGCGCAGCGCACGCTTCAGTGCGTCCGTCGCAGCCTCTTTCTTCGCTTTCTCAAAAGCCGCCGCTTTTCCTTTGCAGTTCTCAATGTGGCCGTAGCCAATGTCCTCGTGGAATGTACCGTCGCGTAATGTCACCCTGACGATCGTGCTCAATCCGAGTGTGATCTTTCCGTTTGTTGTGTTCTCGTCGACGAAATCGATTTGTACGTTCTGGATCGAAGAGCACCATCCGTTGAAGCCAAACACCTCGTTCGCGAGATTGATGACCTTCTCCGCCGCGAGGTAGTGTACCTTTCCGCCGCCTGCTCCAGGTCTTGTTGATATGTACTCCGGTCCTAATTGTTTTTCAAGTCGGGAAGATAATGTGGCAATCTCTTTTGCTGTCCATTCGGATACTCGAGGCGCGGGTGGCGCGAAGGGGTTCACGGTCGCAGCATTCTCGCGATGCTGATCACCTGGCCTGGGATGTTGTTAGGAATGAACGCGTAAAAGGCTTTGTTATAGCTACCTACATAGGCATAATGGCACATCACTTGTCTGTTACGAGTGATGTTTGTTGATTTCGTCCAGAGTTGAAAGAGTTGGGTAAGTGGGTGGGAGGTGAAAGTAAGTCAAGTCAATCAGGTAATCTACATTTGAATAGTGGAGTGAGGCAAGGCAACTACGCGCGCGATTGACGGCGCGCTGGCTGTGATGACGAGAGAGAGCTGATTGGACAGCCTCAGGCAGAACATCTCCAACGCCAGCTCACGTGACCAGAACCCTGCTTCCGGCGATTGCGTAGGCTGCTCCTGCTCCTGGGGCTAGCGACTAGTCCAGCTCCTGGCGCAGCAAGCTGAGGTCTTGTGTCCATCCGTCGGCGCTGCCTACTACCTTACCTTTTATTCATTTGCATTACCATAACTTGCATTACCCCGTACCCTCGTTGCTTTCTTTCTTTTATACATACCCGCTATTGTCGAGATATCGATACTGCGCGGGATCTCACAGCCTGCATTTGGTCGGCTAGGTGCTTACGAAACCCGACATACTGGATTCTAGCCACGACGCCTGTATACTTCGCCTATAGAAGTACTATCGTACTACGATCGCCGAAAGGCACATAGAAGTTGACCGCAACGGTCTCTTCAACATGTTATCGTCTATGGCGCGAACGTCACCAAGACAATGGGCATCAATGCTCTTGCCGACTCTCCTGTCCACGCTATGTTTCTCAACGACCGCCCTGGCTGCGGCGGACAAGACGGCAGCAGACTACTACATCCATTCATTGCCTGGAGCGCCGGCACCGCTACTCAATATGTACGCCGGTCATGTAGAAGTCACACCTGAACACCACGGCAATATGTTCTTCTGGTTCTACAAGAACAGACACATTGCGAACCGCCGGCGGACGGTTATTTGGCTGAACGGAGGGCCTGGATGTAGTAGCATGGATGGCGCGATGATGGAGGTTGGACCATACAGAGTGAAAAAGGATGGCAATTTGGAGCTGAACGACGGCAGCTGGGATGAATTCGCAAACCTGCTCTTCATCGACAACCCTGTTGGTACCGGTTTCAGCTACGTGGACACGGATTCGTACATTCACGACTTGGATGAGATGGCTGTTCAGATGACGACCTTTTTGGAGAAGTGGTTTGCCATCTTCCCTGAGCATGCGCATGACGACGTAAGTATCGGCGAATATTCACACGCCGTGCCATAATGCTGATTGACTATGCAGATCTACATCGCCGGCGAATCTTACGCTGGACAACACATTCCGTACATCGCCAAGGCGATGCTGGACCGCAACAAGAAAAAGGATCACGACAAGTGGAACGTCAGTGGCCTTCTGATTGGAAACGGCTGGATTTCTGGCAAAGATCAATACTCGTCCTACGTTAGCTATGCTAAGCAGGCTGGTCTTGTCAAAGATGGCAGCCAGGCTGCTGGCCAACTCGATCAAATGCAGCTTGCTTGTGACCGGGCACTGGAAGCTGGCGGAAAAGATCATGTCGACGTTCCCGATTGCGAGTCAATTCTACAGGAGGTCTTGCGCATTTCAACCAAGGAATACAACGGACAATGCATCAACATGTACGATACCCGCCTCAAGGATACGTACCCTAGCTGCGGTATGAACTGGCCGCCAGACCTTGAGCAGGTCAAACCCTACCTGCGCCGCGACGATGTCACTAAAGCTATCCACCTCAACCCGGACAAGAAGACTGGCTGGTCTGAATGCAGTGGTCCTGTCGGAGGCGCCTTCAACGCTAAGAAGTCTAAGCCTAGTCTTACGCTCCTCCCCGATCTGCTCAAACACATGCCTATCCTGCTCTTTTCTGGCGACAAGGATCTTATCTGCAACCATCTGGGAACAGAAGAGCTTATCAACAACCTGGAATGGAACGGCGGCAAGGGTATGGAGCAATCCGCGGGCACCTGGGCTCCACGCCATGACTGGACATTCGAAGGCGAACCCGCAGGAATTTATCAGTCCGCGCGCAACCTGACCTACGTCAAATTCTACAATGCCTCGCACATGGTGCCCTTCGACTACCCTCGCCGCTCTCGCGACATGCTGGACCGTTTCATGAATGTGGACATCGCAAACATCGGCGGAGCACCAGCAGACTCACTTCTAGATGGCGAGAAGTCGCCCTCCACTTCCGTCGGTGGCCACCCCAACTCCACCGCTGCCCAGGAAGCCGAGCAAGACAAACTGCAAGAAGCTGCCTGGCGCGCATACCGTCGCTCCGGCGAGGTCGCACTCTTCTTCGTGCTCGTCGCTGCCATTGCATGGGGCTTCTTCGTCTGGCGGGACAGGCGCAGACGCGCTGGCTACGCTGGCCTATTCGGCACTGACCCCGATGACGGCACCGGCAGAGCACCCGAAATGGCTTCCGGATTGGGCCTTAATGGATTCTCAGACCGCGCACCTCAACGCAACAAGGAGCAGAGAGATGTCGAGGCGGCGAGGGACTACGACGAAACAGAGCTGGACGATTTGAGCGGCGATCGCAGAAGGAGCAAAGATGAGGAACGCTTTGAGCTGGCGGACAGCGATGATGAGCAGGAAGGAGGTGCTGGGCGGGCCAATGGAAGGTCAGGTTAAGACTTATCTTACTTTTTTTGATGATGATGGTCTTTGGCTGGCTGGTTCGCATGCCATAGTTGGGTGCATGGCTGGCGTCTGTCTCGGTTCATATTGTATCATTAATTACGTTCTGCAATCATAATTTGCTCAACTTCGGTATGATTCGTTTTCGTGCCCTTCATTTGATGCCGACTCTTAGAGCGCTACACAAGGCGTGCACCTCTCGTCGGAGCCCTTGCACATGTCATTATTCGCACATGTCTGCCACGGGGCCGGCCTGGAATTGTGGCTTCTCCCCTATGCCTCGAAATGTGCGTCATCTACCTTTTCTTTCTGCTATGGTTACGGTTTCTGGCCAGCCGCGCCACGAGTGCTTACCAAACCGGCATCGGCGAATGTTGCTGCAGAGAGCTGCGCTGCACGTCTGAAGTCTCCCCTCTCGCTCTCCCTCTTGGCTTTGAGACGTCCATTGCTCTTTTGAGCTTGCTTCAAGCCTGCGCTCTTCTGGAACAACGCCACCACACGTGCTGTTTGCCTGGAAGTCTTGGAGTTTGGCGATTAAGCATCTTATGAGTGAAATTGTTGATGGGATTGCATGGAAGAGTAGGTCTTTGCGTAGCAGGATAAGGTGCAATGGTGGGTGCGCTTCGTCCAGCAGCTGGACGGTGAATCTCTCTTTCAGCGCTCCTACATTCACTAAACCCTTCTATACTCATCGACTCGTTCTGTCTCGCCGTACAGCATCAGCTCTCAGGCTTCCACAACAGACGTCGAGCCTGCAGTAGCCCTGAAAGCCAGCACAGGAGCTTGAACCCAACTCCACAGCAGTCGACAGCATCGTGCCTGGAAGCTCACTCCTAGGTGGCCTGACTGGATCTACAGATCGCCGCAGGGGTTTTGGCGATGTGCCCTGGCTGAAATGAGAACCTCTCGAACGTTTGAGAAGGCTGAGTCCAGATTTGCTACAATTACCATCAACTCTGAACCGCGATTGGCAATGCCAGGCTTTTACTTTCCCCGGGCGCTTGTACATATGTACAAGAACTGGCCTCGAACGGAGATCACTTCCTCCTGTAAAATCCATTCGACGGAATCGCGTTCTGTGGCTTGCTGAACGTTAAGCCAGAAACCTGAGAGTTATATCGATGGAGGTCTTCGAACCTCATGCCTTGCTATGGTCTTTCGCGTCTCCTCATTCGTCTGCAAAACACATGCCAGCAGGCTCTCTGTGGGCTGTGGAAACATGATGTGGCCTCCCAATTGACTCGAAGCCATATCCAAAATGTGTGTTAACTTACGCTGCCACTTCAACAGCGAACGAGCAGGCTGCCCGCACTTGACTTGCAGACGATGAGGCGATAAATACATCCTCGTGGTGCTGCAGATGGGAGGAAGAGAAGGACAGAGCCACTGCAATCTTTGCGTTACGCTCGCAGTGAACTTGTACTTGATAATCATGTCCAATATGGCGTTCAGCACATGGCTGCTATACTTGATCGCCGTAACATGTACCATGGTCTTACTCGTGGTCTCAACTCCACACTATGGACCTCCCGGCGATGCAGCGACTCATCATCGCACGAAGCTGAGAGTAGCGCCAGACGCTCATCGCGAGAATGATGAACATGCTGTGGCACAACCGATCATGCACCCGCATAGGGATCATCACCATGCGGCGCATCTAACTCCTACCATGAACACTACGCACTGGTACAGTGTTGTCCCGGCTCAAAGCGGCGGCCAGGAGATGCACGTCCGCATCAACATGTCACACAACTCTCCGTGAGTGCCACAGCTCCATAGTGCCAACAAATACTCAGTTGACTTACACATTTCGATATCCACAGTGTCGTGGTCCTGGATCATTCCCTACACGTCTCCGATGTGCAATGTGCAAACGGCACAGATATGACTGCTAATTTCCTTACGGACGACGCCTACCAACACGCAAAAGCAGCATGGCCCAAGGAGCGAAACCTGGTCGCCGTGACTCGCGCCCGTACCTGTTCATCTGACGGACAAAATGCCTTCCATCGTGTCCACAACACCATTTTCAACGATGCAAATCGTTCGGTAAGACTGAAATGCGAAGGGACACACGTTCATAACGTCGCAGAAGGCTATCAGATTGAATGGGGGAAGCTAGAGGAAGGAGGCAATGTCAACACCGATCCAGACTCCCCTTCTCGCACGACTAACAATACGATTCCGATTATACCGATCAATAATGCAACGACGAACGGAACGACAGGCGGAACGACAAACGGCACGACGAATGGAACTGTGCTTGGCTTCACATCTGTAGCTCCTGGTTGGGATTTTGATCAAAGACTCGACAATGCGTTAGGCTATTATTCTCTTGATAATTTGACCGGAAATGTTAGTCAGAAAGTTCATAACTTTGCAATAGTTCACGGTGGCTGACAATCTTACAGGAAGTCCTAGCTAAGGCAACTGGACTTAGCATCGAAGGACTCCAAAAACGAGGACTGTTCGACTTCATCGGCAGTCTTGTTGACAATGTCGTCCGTGGTGTTCAGAACATTGTGAACACTGCCGTTGGTGCCATCAGAACCGTCCTCGGCATCGCAAAGGCTGTTGTGAGTGCCATGACAATGAATCGTCGTTGTTTGAGAAACTGAGCTGACTTGTACCTTTGTCCTGGACAGGTATCGACCGTGGTCAACGTCGCTTTTGGAGTCGTCACTCTTATAGCTACTGGCCAGTTTTCAGCAAGAATTGACATCCCAGTTGACCAAAGAGCGCCGGATAACGGCTCACCTTCACCATTCAGCACTACGAACAACTACAGATTGTTTCAATATCGTCCAGATCCAGGTACAGAGAACTACACGGTATCGCAAGCCGCTCTTGCACAGCTTCAGAACCTCATCAACGAACCCTCTCCCGAGCCGGGCGTAGACGTCTGGTGTGTGGATTGTCGTTTCAAGGGCAACTTCCAAGCCTTTGGTATCGTCCAAGCCACTCTTAGTGGAGGTGTTCAATCAGCTTTTGTTAGACTCTCCGGCACCGGTCTTGAGGGAAACCTTGGCATTGGAGTTGATGCTTTCGCAAGATACAACACTGGCACTTCAACGGACCTGCTTGTGTACCCGTTGGGTGGATGGTCCGTCCCGAACATCGTCGTTCTGGGACCACGTTTGGTCCTTTCGGCAACAACAGATCTGACCATTGAGGCGATGGGCCAGCTTTATGTTGCGTACAACCTGAAATGGCAAGGTGTCACTGCTAGTTACGACTTCAAGCTCGGGAATCAACGAGCTGATGGATGGACGCCTGTGACCACATCTACGGTCAGGGCTGCTGGCTCTGTAGCTGCCACTCTTGAGCTTGGCTTGCCTATGAAACTCAATTTTAACTTGGAAAGTAAGTGCGCGATATCTAATCCCATGATGTCTGAGACGATGTACTGACTTATGATCTTTGCTATTCATAGTTCTAAATACCTTTGGCTTCAGCGCCAACGTCAGCAATGTACCCGCCCTTGTTGCCAGCGCCAACCTTTCGCTGAGCAATGATGGCTCTTTTCCATGCCAGGGAGTCGGCCTTGCGCTCGACTTTGTCGACAGCATACAGATCGGTATCAGCGGGCTCGATCCCGCGACGCTCGCGGCATTCACAGCGCCAGTGACTTCGACTTGCGTCTCCTTGCCAACAGGAGCAGCAACGAAGCAACGTCGTGAACTACCTGCACCTCCACAGCGTCGCTCTGCGCTGTTAGAAGCCGAGCCTGTCTATCCTCGCCTACATGGCCGTCAGGCCAACGCCAATCAGAGCAATGATGACCCCATAGGCGCATCTGCCTACCCAGTCGAGCCATGCGACATCTGGGACCTCACCCGCTCAATGCAAATGCACCCTCACGTGAACGGTAACCTCTTCCTCAACGCCAACACGACCGCCAACGTCTCCATCGCCACAGGCGGCAACACCTTCTACAAAGCCACCAGCAACAACACCGACGTCGTCTGGGGCGACAAACAACAGCGCGTCCTCCACTACTACCCCGAAACTCTAGCCAAACTCGGCGTCTCGCGCCTCCGCCTGGCAACCTGGCAGAATCTGCCAAAGGGCTCGCATGTCATCACCATGGCCACGGTTCCTACCGGCAATGGAACGGAGCGCATGTTGATGGGTGTTGATCCGCAGGGGAATTATGCTTGGATTTATTGCTGTGCGATTGAGAATGAGCCGAATAAGATGTTTTTGGCTTCGAATTGGACCACGGGTGGTGATACGCTGCAGTCGCCGGAGATGCAGTCGATCGTTACGGGTGGGCCGGCTTCTGCTTGTCTTCCAATTGCGATGAGAACATGAGGGGAGGAGTATTCAACTTACGTCTTTGTCAGTGTGCGAGGGAGCACATTCGTCAAGGCGTCTCTTTGTTTTATTTTTTTGCTCAGTGCGGTCTTCCTCTGGATCTCAAAGAGTCAACTATGGGTGTCCAGAGATTCGTTTTGTTTTACGTCTGCCTTCATCCCAGAGACTTCCCCAGAGATCTCTGTTGGCATTGGAAAGCCTGCGTCTAGGAACCAAGTTCTCATGGAGCCTGCTGTAATCCTCACAAGCGCATTCTTTCATCGAACATGAACGCCAATGCATCAAGATCTATAGATTTTTTGTCACCTGGGTCTTTCACATACGACCATAGGTCAGTGAAAACTGGGCATCCCGTCCGCTCTGCCATACATAAGCACTGAACCGGGCGACTAGTACTAGAGTGGGTGACCATCTGGGAATCCCGCCTGTTGTATGTTTTTGTGCATTTTTTTTGCCTCCTGGAAGTCAGTCTTGCTCAGATCGATGACATGCGGCGTTGTGTGTGGAGGTTGGTATGAAAATGAGACGGTTGGAGACGATGCTTGCCTGTGAGATCCTTTGGCTTCGAACTTCTGATTTTTAGTGCCCATTGTATCAGCAGCGCTTTGATCTTGAGAACAATCTTGCCTCCGCTATATGCTAGGATATAAAAGCCCAAAGACATTTCAGAACATTCGTTGTAAGGTAGTGCAAGTCCTAAGAAGCGTATGATAGAAGATTCGTCTCCTTTGATCCGGGCGCCGGCCGGTGAGTAGCAATGCTTGCATTTCGGCACTCCGAATACCTCGAATACTTGCGTCGACTTTCTTCTCGATCCAGAGCTGTCCCCACCTTGATGGCCTCTGGGATTTGGGCCTGCTTTCTCAGAAGTCAAGAACGAAAACCGCCGGCTCCCATCTTTGCTTGTACCGTCCCTCGACCCATCTACTCGTACGAATCTCATACGGAGCATCCAAATCAATCACCTCGCCTAGTTCAATCAGTTCAACAGTACCGCCCGTGTACTCTCGACTTTTGCGTCCAAAGTACGGCCGGAAGATGCACACAGACTCAAATTCGCCATTGGAGGTCTGCAGGAGGCGAATGCACCAAGTACCAAACCATGGTGCTGCAAGGGCGTTTATGAGGATTCCGACCACGGCGAGGATGATCGTTAGAACGAAGTCGAAGATCAACTTGTATCCGTGTTCGCCAGCAACGAGTGCCCAGGCCATTGGCAGACCTGAAGATGCCAACATAAGGCGAGCTGGCCATTTCCCGAATGGGGAGTCGTAGCGTGTTTGTGGCGGTAGTGGTAAGTGCAATGGTTCATGGTCGCTTGTTGGCATGATTGCGGACTCATTGCGATTAAGCGAAGGTGGTTTGAAAGGCATTGAGAGTTGTGTGTTTGGTGTCGTGTTTTGGCACGGAGGGAGCATGTCTGTACATAAGCTGTGTTGTCAACCGGTGAGTAGTTTCTAACGCCGAACTGGAACGGATTCCTGCCGCTAGAAAACGAAATCTGCTCAAGTGTCGAGTTGAGAGATAACGAGCCTGACGAAGTGGATATGCCAGATTTCTCCTTCTTTCGCTCCGCTAGGAGATTCCTCCGGATTCCTTTAGCGGGTCCTTGGAACGCTACGCGACACTTAGCTATGCAACCAAGCAATACTATAAGCTTCAAATGACAACATGCTGTTGAACAAGTCCAATTTTTTTGGTGGTGCTCGGCCTCGTTGGTGCCTGTGATGCCCTCTAAAGCACACACCTGTCACTTATGGTAAACCTCCCGGGGCGATCTGACATACCGTGGAGGTAGTCATCACTCGAGCTAGGAGGTATCTCCTTGAGCTATGTCTTAGACCGGATGACAAAACGCATTACTTCTGGACATGTTTGAGGAACCAAGACGGACATGTCGAAGACCCCAGAACCGTGATTGTAAATACCTTTTGGTATTGGAGATCTCATCACCATCTCATCACCCGGACATGATAAAGAATCTTGGTTTTCAAGGCGGAAAAATACCAATAATGAGCAGGCAGTGGGCACATAAGCTACAAGCGGGTGTTTCGACGGACCTGACAACCGCCTACTTCACGCACTATGGCTGATACGATCGGATCGATGAGCATTGTGAATCCTCCGGGCTCACACGGCTGCGCGAAGGACTCTAGGCTTGCTTTGGACGAACGAACGGACTCATCAACAAGATATCTGCGTATCCGCAATGTGTGTCCGTGAGTTCACGCATTGCAACCAGCACGGCGCCCTGGGCCATTGGTAAAGCTTCGGGCATTATGCATCCTCGCAGCAAGGTCACTGACAAGGTATAAAGCAGACGAGTGCACTCCGCTCGTACAGCTTTGATACCACTCATCCTTCTTCTTATCCCTTCTTTGCGGCTCTCAAGCCAGGCTGTCGCTGCCGCCACCCCACCAGCTACATCGCCATGAAGACATCTGCTCTGCTTTTAGGGGCACTGGTTGGCGATGCTCTTGCTGTTGCCAACAAATGGAACCCTGAAGGCTTCGACTGGGCTTCCTAATAGACTCGCAAAGATGTTGCTTGGCTTAAGAATTCGGGTGCTCCTGTTACAAAGCAGCTGGCTGTTCAAGACTGAAACCAGACTACCGATACCAATGTCACGGACGTCACCTTCCAGTCCAGGGCGCTCCTTGACACTTCTCTTGGTGTGACACTGAGAGCCATCGGATGGCAGGGTGGAGCAAAGTCTTCTTTGTCGACAGCGGGCACTGTGTTGGGATGCTGGGATTTAGCCGAAAGTGAACTGCAAGGCAAGGCGACCACCCCCAAATCTCGCGCGAGCTGTGCAATTGGTGTGGGATGTGCTCTTTGGGGCTTCGGGTGTAAGTATGGTACCTTTCTCTCTCCTAAAACGTTGCTGACTTCTTGGTAGCAACTGTCAAGGACTACATGAACACCGTGGACGCCGCCCGCGACGTTGCAGCGATTCAAGGAATCGAGCTTCCTTAAATCGATGCTCCAGTCCTCGGCGCAGACTTCTTAGAGAGCATCGACCTTGATTTATTCAGCAGGAAAACGCGTGCTTTGATGAGGAGGGGTCTCCATGAGCGCGGCTACTCTTCTGACGACCACCACGTGACACAGCTGCTTCACAACCATCACATGTCCCGAGCACTCCGAGACGCCGGATACGGAGATGGCGAGTTCCTCGGATATGCCCATAAGGACCGTCAGCTGAGTAAGCGTGATGCGACTCACCCTCTGGCTGCCCGCTTCAAAGTGGACCACCCGAAGAAGGCCTCCATGGTCCTTGCCACCCGCCATGCCAACACTACGTTCCATATGACCGCCGAGCCATACGTGCACAACGATGGCTCTCACAAGGCAAGACGTTGGGAAGAGTAGCTCCAAAAGGAAGTATTGGAGAACCGCGTCACCGAGGCACGCTTCGACACCGACGCAATCAAGAGTGCTCCTGCCGACTTGGACATTGACAAGAACAAGGCTTTCGAGGACGCCGAGGATGGTATGCACTGCGTTCTCGGGGGTGACGAATGGAACTCCAGCGATGTTTTCGACATTCAGGGCTACGACAACACCAACCGGGGCACCTACAATGGAATCTTCGAGGACCAGAGCGGTGATGCGGATATTGAGCAGATGGAGCCTCAGCCTCCGGTTTCTGGTGGTGATTGCTCTTGAAAGCCTTCTTTTCTGGAGATGACCATTGTTCGGCCATGTTCTGGAGCAGTGCTTGGGGTAAGCAAAGGATGATCTGAGAGTAATGCTGGGCGAACGAAGAGTCCTTTTTGAGGATTTGATTTGGGCGAACACTGCACGGCCTCAAACTATGGCTTTTGGCATTTTAGTTGGTAGTAGACAATTAATAGCGCAACTCAGCGAGATAAGGGAGTCTTGGGACAAATCTTCAGGTGTATAAGCGTTACTCACATATGGTATCAATGAACGACGAACATGTAGTTATTTGTGGAGGTTCAAGGGCTGATCAATGATCTTGCGTTACTTTCCCAAGGGTCTTGAACAAGGACATTGGCCGCGGTGCCCCTATGGTACGAATGCTTACTACTGTACTGGGAGATAGATGTCACGCTATCTTCTCACATGAAGACACGGTGATGCCATCAGTAGTGATGCAGTCGATTGCGACGTGCCAAGAAGCCAGCCAACTTCAGCTCGGAATCATTCGCAGGCAACGGGTTGTTTGTACCAGAAAACGGACTAGACGTGGCAAGTAGAATGAGGGAGAAAGACCAAATCTCGCCATCCATCGTCGTCACGCCGTCTCATCGCAGATATTCCCCGAATGATGTGTCCCATGGTCACCACACCCTCAGGATTCAGGATTTCCTGTCTTAGCGAGAAGACCGTTTGGTTCCAACACAGACATTGGGAAACTACCTTTTAGCGCTGGATGTCCCGCGTTGGTGGGGTTCTTTTGGCCACGGCTAGATCTTGCAGTCCTTTTCTGACATGCGGATGGTACGGTTCGTTTGTGTGGAGGTGAGAGTGGCAAGACCGCGAGGGCTGGTAACGTGTGGCAGCAGAAGTTGGTACGCTGCGGCTGGGGTCGGGTGGAGGCTTGGCGGTGGGATGGATTGTTGGATCGGTGAGTTGGCTTGCTGGACTTTATTTATTGGCAAAGTTGGAGGTGAGATAGAACGTGGAGGTGAAAGCCGGCAAGTTGGAGCCGGAATGTTTGGTTGTTAGCTCGTTGCGGGTTCGGTGGGCGGTATATAGATATAGTCGTGATGCACAGGTCCTTAATCGCAGAAGGGAGTCAAACATGTTCACAGCTGACAGCGACTCAGTAGCCGGTATGGTTAGATTGTGGAGGCGGAACGGATACCATAAACCTAATGCGGGCGAATGAATCGCTTAATTGATTGATGAAATTGATGAAATTGATGAATTGATCGATTAATTGGTTTAAATGAGCGCCTGTATTAATATACAGCCCTCTCAATTAATCTTTGTCAAATTTGCCAATGCCTCTACGCTGTACCAAGCCAACCCAAGAGAAGCGCCACAGCCGCGCCCATGCCAATGCCCCAAAAACCCCCTAAGCTGCCAAGTGAATAAACGAAAAGTCAAGAAATGGAGTAAGAAAGAAACGAAAATGATCAATGATTGCGCACATCCTGTGCCAAAAGCCGGGGGGAAATCGCGAGAAATAGAATTGAATGTCAAACGAATCAGAGAGCGCTCGCTTGCGCAGAAACTGGTGCGCCGCTTTGGGCAAGAAAGTGTTTGGTAATGAAGAAAGCCAAGAAAGTCGGTACCCGAAATCGGGAAGAAGTAGAATGGAAGAAGTCGCCGTTTGCTCCGGATGCAGTAAATTGCCGTGGGTGAATGGTCGCGCGCCGTTAGAGTGGTGGCGTAATTGCAAGAAATGGGTAGATCGGGGAGCCCGGCGGTCGCCCAGGATTCTCAACTCCAATTTCCTGGTACGTTGGTTTGCCATATGATTTAGGCTCGAGCTTGCCGTGTGCGGGTGCAACCCTCTTTGATCTTGTTTATAGGCGTCTCGCGTGGGAGCCGTGGTGGTGTTGATGCTGATGAAGGTGGCGCTTTGATTTACTCTGTATTAAAATAACAGGAGAAGCGTTAGCCTCGCCGTGTTCACTCAAGCGACCAAAGTAGCTTGTTTGGTTTTGAAGAATTCGTGTTCATCGTATCTCATCATATGCTCTATTATGCTCTTTTTGTTTCTTTGTGCAAGAGATTATTACAACGCGCGCGCTTCGCAAGAAATCAAAAGGACCCTCGACCAGGTCCTCATCGGAGAAATCGGTCCAGACTGATGGCCATGCTGGCCGAGAGGATCAAGGCCGGGATGAGAGCCAGAGATAATGAGCTGATGAGTTCGGGGCGGGGTGCACTTACGCCGCCTGACGATTCGGAATCGGAGGTTGATGATGCTGCTGCTGCGGTTGAGGTCGCAGTGATTGACGAGGGTGCGTCGGCCCACGGCATGGTCGTAGCGGAGTGTATGACAGTGGCGCGACCGTCAATGAAGGAAGTCCAGGTCGTGGAAATTACAGCCTTGGACACGACCGCGACCTCGTCATCCGAGAAATCGCAGAGACCGGAGCCCTCGAGCGCGGACTTCTTGAAAAGTACGACCGGGTGGCCGTCGGTTACCCATGCCTCGATGCAGCCGTTGCCGCCAACCTCGACAGATTTGCAAGAGACAATATCCATTAGCTCGTCACCGGAAGAGTAGCCGTGGCCATCGCAAAGCTCGACCGCGAAGTCATCCGCGTCGCCACCCTTGTTGTTAAAGACGCTGATTGCGTTAGGGCCGTTGTCGCCTCCCTTCACCCATGTCATGGTGTTGCTTTCGATCTTGATGGACTTGCTGAGGTTCGTCAGGTATTTGGGGTACTGGCGTCCCATGAAACGGCGGAAGAGGTTAAGCTTAGCGAAAAGCTTGTAGAGTGTGGCATCCTCGTCGAAACCTGTCTCCCAGAGTGCCGCACGGTTGTAGAAAGGTTCGACATCACCGGCCAAATGCTGTTCCTGGCCGTACATGATGACGGGAATACCGTCTGAGAGGAGGACGTAGGCGCCAATGTTCTCAGCGCGAACGATATCCTCGGTACGATTCCTGAAGCGAGCAACATCATGGTTCTATATCTGATGTCAGTCGCGTTAAACACGGTGAATGGAAGGAACGCAATAAGTACCTCGGCGAAAGTTCCCAGAAGGGTGTAGTCGTGACATTGCTCGCCAATAGATTCGACCATTCCCTTCAGGGTTTCGAAATTTCCGTCTGGTCCCTCGAAGGCAGCGCTCATAGGCCAGTAAAGGGGGTAGTTGAGGATACTGGGAATGCCTGGCGTCCATTGGCAAGCAAGATCCTCCTGCTGTGTGTAGACTTCTGATGTTGCGAATACACCAGCGTGCTCCATGAACTCGGGGAAGAACTCCTTAGGGACGTTGATGGCAGCGTCAATACGAAGACCATCGATGCCGTACTTCCACACTTGATTCTTGATCCATAGTCCAAGCATGTCCTTCACTTCCTGACTTTCGGTCTTCAAGTCGGCCAGTGGCGCCTCCAAACTGCCCAGCCAGCAGTTCTGCAGGTTATCGAGATCTTCATCCGTGTATCCTGAAGGGCAGTATTCGTGGAAGTATTTCTCGTCGTTGAATGGGCGCATCAGCGAATAGTCGAATTCGCCGTTCTCTTGTTTCGGTCCAACCATGTGGTTAACGACAATGTCGAGCATCAACAACATTCCACGCTTGTGAACCTCAGTCACCAGTTCCTGGAGATCCTCTTCGCTTCCAAAAGCCTCATTGAGTTCGTACAAGTTTTGTTGCCAGTAACCACCATATGCTTCACCATCACCAGTCCAGTTAGGCATCTGCGCAACGATGGGTGATATCCAGATGGCATCGAAGTTCATTCCTTGGATATAATCCAGATGTTCTGTTATTCCTCTCCACGATCCACCGCAGTGAATACCCATTTCCGGTTCGCATGGTTTAGGGTCCTGATCTTTGCTGACTGCAAAGCGATCGGTTAAGATTTGGTAAATAGAGCGGGATCGCCATTCGTCGGCGCCGGCAGCGTAGGCGGTAGAAGTGAGCAAAGAAAGAAGGGCCAAAGAATATGAAAACGAAAAGGAAAGCATGTTTGCTGTAGCGACAGTCGGTACAGCAGGGACAACAGCTGCAAGGGACGGCAAGGAATCGATGGGCGGTGGTACAGTAGTATGGAGCTGGGGCAGCTGGCAGCAGGTGGTTAACGGGGCCGAGTACCTTTTGTTCAGACGCCCCCCAGATGGCGAAGGGGAAGGGCTAGGAGATAGCCGCAGAGTGGGCTATAGCCATCCGAGCCATCTCGACTACTGCGCGCCGGCACTGCACATGGGCTGGGGGCGGCGTGAGTGGTTAATCTCCGGTCCACTTAGTCCAGCGTCCGCCCAGAAATCAACAACGCTCACACCTCGACTCATATGGCTCTTGTGTCAGAGGTGGCGACGCTGGACAATTTGGCACCGTCTGCCAATGACAATCCCTATACCCTACCGGTGTTATTATCCTGGACCCAACGACATGAGTGATACCTACCGAATCGTCCTCCACACGATTTTGGATATAGCGTATCTTATTACATCAGCCAATACATACTCTATGAGAGGCTCACGCGAGTAAAATGCCTCGCATGCACATCAAAAACATGTCAAGACATCACCATACATCCCGCCACACGACATGCCAGGGATCAGGGGGCTTCTTGTCAGGGGAAACTGCCACTCTCCACTTCTGCCCAGATTCTTGCCGAGCCCCCAAGATCTCGCCCCGAACCGCCCGTGTTTGGTGCTACTAATCCTGGACCATCACCAAGGTGAAGTTCTCCAACGCCCCCCGTGGCTCCATCATAGAAGGTTCTGCCATTCTGTCCGCACGAACCCGTTCTGCCGCGCGCACATACGAGCACTGCGCGTACGCGAGAATGCCACAACTTGCACCCCGCCGAATAGGCACCGGGATCGTCGGCCGTGGACTCTTCACCCTTCGCTCACTACTCCGGTCTAACCTCCGTGGAGGTGGGCACTGAATATTCTGCGAGTCATTCCTAGTTGGACTCCACCGGCACGGTCACTACTGCCCTTCCTAATGCAACCCTGTATTGGAAGCTTGGCTGACCAGCGGGATCCAGTATTTCCTGCTGGCGAATCCCACAAGCAAGACGACGCGTTGCGGTGCCGAGAACATTGGCGAATCCCACCGCCACACCTCGCCGTCTGTCAATCCCCCGAGCCCCTTCTTCCTCGAGAACACCAGTCACTCGCCGTTGTGATTTGGCGTTTGACCTCGTAGGGCCGAGCCAGAGCTAGCCCGTGCGGCGCGATATAACGCGTGGAAATTTTGGCAAAGCCGCTCATTCGTATGCTCCTTCTATAGGAGTAGGAGGTACGTCGCGCTGAAATGCTCTTGAGTCTTCGACAGACGGACCAGCACGTGTGATTACCAGGGTGTCACCATCCGCAACTTTCCCAGATAGGTTATACGAATGTCACTGTTGTAGGCTGTGTTGTGATCAGGCTCCCAATGCGGTCGCCAAGCACGGGGGCTCAATGACACCGACCATGATGCTAGACCGGTGCATTTCGAGCACGTTTTGACCTAATGATACGCCGGACGACAAGGCAAAAGACCAAGAATCAAGAAACAAAGCGAACGATCCGTAGAAAGCGATATGCAAAATACCAATACTAACAGAACGTGTCCAACACCGCTCGATCGAAGATGTGTCTCGAATCAGGCTTCATGGGAATCTCAGCTTGCATGGCATTTCTGCGACTTTCTCATGTGCCAAGCTATAATCTCTCGCATTTTTCTAGGGCACGTGCTGCGCCTCGATAGTATTGAGAGACCCGCTGACTACGCAACGCACAGAACTCCAACTAACGATCACCTTATTTGACGTTACCTCCTACCTACAGTCAAAGCCGTATTCTGCTCCAATCATGGAGCCTCAAGCGCCGCCAAATTTGCATTCCACGATGCTTTGGGCGACTCCCTTTAGGTCGCGAATGGCCCGGTTCTCGATGAACTACCCACGTGTACCCTTGCCGCGGCTGCTCCTTTTGAAAATACCATGCTGTCTATCAAACCCCTGGCCCACAGCGTTACCATCCCTGCTAAGCTGAGACGGCACCTTCTTCAACGACAACAGCAAAGCTACCCTACGCGAAGAACTGGCGCTTCAGTGCACTTCAATCTTGCCGAAATGGCGGCTGTGAAGTATTCGAGTTGCAACTCTTCTGCAACCCTGAAACATCTCTCTTCATTTCAGTCGTGTCAACGGATCGCGCTTCAGGGTCAGATTTCCTTTCGATAACTACGACGCGGGAATTGCTAACGAAGCCGGATGTTCAGGACTTCTTTTCCTGCCCGAGAAATCTTGTCAACTTCGGGAGTATCGTGGCAACGACGAAACGATCTTCGACGAAGCCGACCTTGCTGACCTGTACTGTAGTCACTGTTCCGCCGCTACTGATGCACCACCTCTCGACAGTTCGTTCGTACGGTGTGCCATTTTGACTGCAGAGGCGTACTTGCAATGTTTGCGAGTCCTTTCAATCTTCATTCAGCTGTCTTCTATTGGGGCGCCTTTTCGCGCACCTCCTCGAACGTTCCTCCCGGCGAACTATAAGTGATGATCCGTCTCGCCATATCGCCAATCACATGGTTTTGTACGGCGGCATGGCCAATTGCGTGCCTCAGTTGGCCGATGTGTAGTTCGGCTTTCGCTCCAGGTAATCCGACAACGTTCAATACTGCGTTCCTACATTCACCAAATCTACATCATCATTTACCAGCTCTCGGAGCAACGGTAGACTGTCAAACGTAATGCATCTGCCGAAGGGCTGTCACAATCGTCGAAAAAGGTTGGCCGCACACTTGCACAAGCATATGGTAATCTCAACAACCTTGCAAGCCTTTCAATTACTTGTGGAGTTGAGATGACCCTACACACAACTTTACTCATCGTCAATTATTTTTGAGAGGACAAGATGTGCAACCTTCAGCTGCCTCAAAGTTGAAGGGTCCTGTACCTCCGCTGGTCGCAAACTCAATACACACCTGCCCCACATGAACGCGATCACTCATCCTGATCAATCCTGAAATAGGTTACATCCAAACGAGTGGATTTTAAATGTCGACAAGACACTTTTTAATACGACTTTGCTTCTCGAATTCCCACCAAATATACTACTCGACAAAGTCATTTGATTTATTATCCACAGAAAGATTGCTTTGTGGAAGCAGTCGGGCCAGCTTTACTTATCACGCCAACCTGCCTTCCACGCACGCCATGACCTCGGACTCAACTGCAATACAGGTGTCATGCCAGCAAACGAGGTTTCACATCGCCGAAGGTGCTGAGAACAGAGAGGTAAGATGTCTGCCAAGACAAGAGGAAGGAGAATGCTAATAGTGACAGATCGATGTACACGATCTAAGTATATCTCTTGTCAGTCGCGAAGCAGCGGCAACAACCACACCCAAAGCCAGGGGCGCGCGAAATAAGGTCGCTGGGCTGGAAATCCTCAGTGGTGCACATCTTCGCATCAAGGCCGGCGGTCGTTATGGTTTCGTGGGACGGAATGGCAGTGGAAAGTCAAGTATGTTGTTTTGTAAAGGTTCATCTTGAGAAACTTAGCTAAGCAAGATCAAGCGCTTCTCGTCTCAATATCTGAGAAGCTCATTCCTGCACTGCCATTCGACTTCCGGGTCGCAGCGATGCGACAGACGCATGAGAAGGGAAATGAAGCCAAAGAGCAACCGAGTTCCGAAACGAACGTACTAGAATACGTTTCTCAAAGTGACACCTACCGGAACAGATTGAAGAAAGAGCTTGAAGGTATGCCTAAATTTGATCCGTCTGCTTAAGCCGCCTCGCTGACATTTGCAGCCCTTACCGAAGCTATAAGCGACTCAGAAGGCCTGAATGTGACGAAGACTCTGAGAAACATTGAGTATACCAGAGCGCAAGAGGAGCTTTTCACTGCCGACAAGATCGCAAGGCTTCGAAGCGGAGCTCGAGGCTTTGACGCAAGGAAATTCCTGCGAGTCCAGGAAAAAGCGACTGAAGACGCAAGACTTCAACTCGAAGCTCTTAATGTGGACAACACAAACGACAACTTTGAAGACGACATGCAAAAAGCTATAAACATGCAGGCGACTATTCAGGCTGAGCTTGATCTGTTGCCAGTGCGAGATGTTGAGGCTAAAGCGAAGAGCATTCTCGCCGGACTGGGTTTCACTGAAGCACGACTGAGCAGCAAGGTCTCTACACTTTCTGGAGGCTGGCACATGCGCTGCCAACTCGCTGCGGCTCTCTTGCAAACAGCAGACGTATTGATCTTGGATGAGCCTACCAACTTCCTCGACATGATGGGAATGCTGTGGCTGCAAAAGTTCCTGGAAGACCTGCGTGATACATCCCCAGATACTGCCGTCGTACTGGTCTCTCACGACAGAGATTTCGTCAATGCCACATGTGATGAACTCATGATTCTTCGGGATAAGCAGCTCGTCTACTTCCAAGGCAACCTCGAATCATACGAGAAGTCAATCCGTCATGAGGTCCTTCGCATGACCCGCATGAAAGAAGCCCAGGATCGCCAAATCGCTCACATGAACAAGACTGTGGCCAACAGCATCCAACAGGGCAAGAAAACAGGCGACGACAACAAGCTTCGACAAGCGAAAAGCCGACAGAAGAAGTTAGACGAACGAATGGGCATGGAAGTGAGCGCCAAAGGCGGGCGCTTCAAACTCAACAGGGACCTGCCAGGATATCATGAAAATAAACGCGACGCGATCGAGGTTCCAAAGGAAGAGGAAGCCGTGTCATTGAAATTCCCTCTGGCCCCAGAGATGCGATTCCAAAGTTCTCTGATCTCACTAGAGGGAGTCTCGTACCGGTACCCGAAAGTAGTCAAGCCAGCGCTCCAGGACGTGAACCTCATCGTTCACCCTGGAGATCGCATAGGTCTTTTGGGTCTCAACGGCGCAGGAAAAACGACTCTCGTGCAACTTCTCACCAGCACCTTCAGACCCATATCTGGTGCCTTGCAGACTTATCCCAGGTTGAAAATCGGTTTCTACTCACAGCACACTGTCGACAACCTTGCGAAGAAAGGTGCTGCGGACCCTGCAATAACAGCCTTATCCATGCTGCTTCAAGAAGCCACGGAAAAGTTCATCTCTCTAGAAGAGCAGGACGCTCGGAAATTGTTAGCAGGGACCGGCCTCGTTGGGCGGACTGTATCAGATACGCCCGTGGCAAAGCTATCTGGTGGTCAACTGGTTCGCCTGGCTTTGTCACTCCTCTTCCTCGATCCGCCGCATGTCTTCATTCTCGACGAGCCAAGCACGCATCTGGATCTTGCTACTGTCAGTGCTCTCGCTCGAGCGTTGATGGAGTATGACGGCGCTGTTGTATTAGTCTCGCACGACCGGTTCATGATCAGGACTATTATAGAAGGTGAGCCGGTTGATATCGACGACAGTGATGACGATGCATCAGATTCTCGATCAGAGAACGAAGAGGAACGGCGGAGAAGAATCGTCTATGAGGTCAGGGGTGGAAAGGTCAAGGAGTTGAGCGGCGGCGTGGCGGCTTGGGAAACTAGCTTGGAGAAGAGGCTGACTAAGGCTGGATTGCTATGAGCTTTTGAGAAATCAGCAACACTCAAGTTGCCCAAATAGCGGCTCCTATCGCCTTGTCACGTTCCACTAGACACTGCCTACCCTTTTCTGTTTTTCGATGGTGCTCTGAGAGACCGTCCTTCCTACTGAATGCCTTCCCACAGCCCCATAATATGTCGCCGCAGACAAAAGTCTTCTCACCATGCTGTGCCTTTTCATGTCTGGTTTCTTCACTTCGCTGAGCGAACTTTCGGCCGCATCCAGGCACGCTGCAAATGAATGGCTTCTCGCCAGTATGTGAGCGCTGATGGTTTTTGAGAATTGTTCGTCTGACGAAGCTTCGTTTACAGGTTGTGCATACGAATTTTTCTGGTGGATCTGTCCGGGAGACCTTTGTTGACGTTGCCGGCGACACGAAGGGAGGAGGGTCTTGTTTCAAGGTGTGGCTCAGCAATATCCCTTGGGCGCCGTCTGTTGCAGCGACCAAGTTTGATTTGCTAGATGGGGCTAACAACTCCTCTGCCGTGACCACATCCTGCGTCAAGGTCGGCAGAGTGCTTTGACCTGACACGCTTTCGATTATAGCAATGTGGGAGTAGTAATCGCGATGTTCGGAGAACAATGACGAATTGACGCCATGGTATGACCATAAATGCTCGTGGAAAGGGCTTGCTTCGAACAGCTGGTTCTCTTTGCAACCATAAATCTTGTGAGTGTGAAGCAGATGTTCCCATCGTTGATTCAAAGAAGGGGGATTGTCGAATGACTCGTTGCAATAGATGCACATATCTTTGCCGCCGAAGGTCGGACAGAATGCATTCTTTTTGTCGGCGAGGGCGGCACAAGACCAGATGTTGGGTAAATGCTCACCATTCGCTGAACTTCCTCGCCTGCAACGTGCCAATAGCAAGATCGCAGCAACACAATCTTGATATGCTGACTCAAGCTTGAGGTTTTCTCCCTGCCGAATCTGATCGCTTTGAAAACACGGATCTAGCTGTGGAAGCGGATCTTTCTGTCTGTTGCGGGAATCACTCGTTTCAGGCGACTGATGTGATGATGATGATGATGATGATGATGATGATGATGATGATGATGGTGATGATGATGATAGCGTGGCACGCACAGCCGACTTTGAGTCTCTGGCATGTTCTGCGCGATACGACGAGTATTCGCGAAAGGGAGAAGACGGCGGTGGCGGGCCAAAACCAGCAAATCGCAAGCGTTCTTCGTGTGCCCACTCCATGCGTTCGTCGATCATTGTCCGCACACTTGACGAGGACGATGCTCGGCTGCTGGGAGAAGCTCGATCGGATGCGAACGTTGCATGCTCAACCCTTTCTGGCGTTCTTCCGCGAGGCCTTTGAGGATCCATCAGATGAAGGCGACGGTATGACCGGCTTTGCTAAGTTTCCTGGAAGAAGGCTTCCTGCGTGACGAAAAAAGAAGGGACAGCCGAGGTATCGCAACTTTGAAGTGTGGCCACACTTGCTAATGTCGTTTAGAGCGATCAGTTTATCGCAATAGAGTGAGTTCGGTGTCCTATTAACGTGCTGGGCAAGGCAGAGGTGTATAATACAACAGTTTCCGAGCACTGGCATAGGATGCCAGAATCGTAAACTTTCGAGCACGGTATCGAAGTCCAGAAACAGAGCCGCACTGATGTATTTGATGTATACTAAGAATAAGTCAGAAGACCAACTCTAATGTGCGCAGATGTCTCATAGCTGGATCTCAAGTGATGAACAACAAAAGAATCAGGCTCCAGAATCAGGCAGTGCCAGGCATTTCATTGGTGAAGTCTTGTGGTAATCGAGTATCAATCCCCTGTTGATATTCCGGCAGTGCTCTGTAAGAATCAGGCAGTGCCAGCCCGCACTCAAACGGCCCAATGGGCCGGTGAGGTAGCTTCGCTGGAGGACGATGATATGCAGCCACATGCAATCCCTGCATGATGCCCCATTTGGTTGGCAGCTCTCCGATTTCTACATAACGCAGTTTGTGGATCTGACATTTCAGGCAGTGGTCACTACATCGCATGCATTTTCCAGCGCTCGTGACATTTCGACACCCAAAGTCCCGGCTGCGAGTTGATTGGATGGACGATGGACTGCAATGCCGGAAAATCTTACAAATAAAAGCACGAGGTACGCTGTGCGCCGTACACCGGCCCGCCATACAAACCAGCAGTGGTGCAAGACGTGAATACAAGACATGGCACCCCAATCAATGAGTGCAGAACTGCAACTTTCCATCATATTCGGCTGCCTCGCTACTGTGCTTGCCATTCTCAGTGTCCTGATGGCTTGCCTGCAGTATCGAACCCACAACCGCCTGACGACCCTTTCGATAACGCCTTCGATCCTTGAAAGCGGCCGCCCACAAGCATCAACAGTATTGAACCGGATGCAGTCAACCCGACCGATTTCGCTCAATCAGTTGCAGACTCCGGTCGTATCCCCGCACGCAGCGATGTCAGATGCATCACGAGTTCTGTAAGTCAGAAGATGACCGGCGCGCTTGGATTCAGGTTACTGATGGCTCTTCAGGTCGGCTATGTTTAGGCATATGCGAACAGGGCATTTGGAAATGGCCATGCGACGCCGTGCGACTCGATTGGTGCCACACATATACGGACGGACAATTCGAAGTGGCAGAGGCTGGCGAGACGCTTTCCCTTCCAAGTTTGCCGAGAGCATGGCCCGCGTCAGGAGGAGGAGGAGGATCTTATCGCATTATGGACGCAGGCGCAGGATGTAGAGCTTTGGATATAGACGCAGGCACGGTGTTGGCAGGGTGTGCATTTGATGATTAGTTTGCGAGCGAACGAGACCCGTCCCTTGCGGTATTTCTTGGGTCTAGATCGTTGCAAATGGAAAAGCATATCCCGTTTTAGCTCATGTTTTACTTCCGGATCCAGTCAAATAGCCACCGCCCGAACCAAATGGAAGGGACTTCGACCAACCAATGCATGGCTTCTGCTGCAAGTATTGTCACAAGTAGTGTGACGATGAACGCCACACCAGATGCTTTCTGATATCCAGACAAATCATCGCCCATCATGTTGGTTACAGTTGTGATGCCGAGCGTGTATACTATGATAGATTGCACGAGGAAGTAACCTAGAATATAGTCAGCCACGAAGCCCTTCGAATTGGAAAAAGAGGGACAGCTTACTCAGTGATCGCCTTCCCAGCAGGACGAGGAACTTGTTGCCAAAAATGGACTGCAGAAAGGACGAGGTTTCAAGGATGAGTGAAAAGCCCATCACGATAAGATAGCAATCTGCCCGAATCTGTGCAGCCGTCACGTCTACGCCAGTGTTCAAGCCGCCAGTGGTGTAGATGCCGGTGTGGTAGAACAGCTCGGCATTCTGCAGATCTGGGCGGGCAGCGACCCAGACGAACTGCATCGTGAACCCAGCAATCATGAGAACGGCACCGAGAATCCAGAATGGGATATGAAACTTGCTGATGGTGAAATAAGAGCCAGAGCCACCGGGTCTGAGATCCATGTTCATCACTGCGTCTGCAATGAGAAGCCCAGAGATAGAGTACCACGCCCAAGAATACACCCACCAAGCTGTCAAGATGAAGGCAAAGGCGCCGAAGACCCTCCAGCTAGCTCGAGTGTATGGGATGATCACCATAGTCATATAAACTGTGTAGCTTTGCTGAAAGACTGCCGAGATAACCCACAACATTTGCGTGGGAAATGCCCAGTTAGCCGCTTGGATTTGGAAATCGTGCGTGGTCCAAAATGTCATGAAGATGGCGTTGAAGTTTGCAAGAGAGCTGGGGAGAATATAAAGATCGGTGTCTAGAGAGTTATGATTTGTCGAAATGGCGAAGTCAGAAAGATAAGCGTTGCCCCCCATGGCATGCGTGAAGACGAAATACACGACGATGAGCGCCGCAGCGACCGGGAACCAGAGTCGAAGTCCGCGCCGAAATACTGTGCTGGCTAAAACAACTTTGCTGGGCTCAAGAAGGAAAGGCAAGCAGATAGTTCGCGCAGAGAGAAATATTATGCTGCCGTAGATAAGAGTGTCATTCCAGAAAAGAACCGAAAGTGATTTGCGAAGGGAAAGTTGATAGGCTGGCCCGTCAATCTGCTCTGTGCCTTTCACAGCAGCCGGAGCGAAAGTCTGGAGGAATGTCCAAAGGAAAGCCATCGGTACTAGGACTCCTCTGATGCCAGTGAGGTAGTCTTGGTTGCGGTCGTACGGCCGCAACGTTGAGTCTGGTGAATTCTGAAGCCATCTCTGGGCAACAGATGATGGCACGACTGAAGATATCCAGCTGGGGACGCTTCTTCGCTCCTGCGCTGCATCGTTCGACACGGCCGGCGAGGCGTATTGATATTGATCTTTGCTGTCCATGGCGTGTGAAGGATGTATCCGTGGTAGTGTACGAGCCACCGCGGCTATGGTCAATCTGCGTAGGTGCTTCGAGTGGCACAGACAAACGCACCGCCAGCTAGCCTCCTTGCTGTAGTTCAACGAGTGTATGGAGATGGAGGCAGACCGAAGACCCTGATCAGTAGTATACCATCATCCTCCGGCAACGCATGTGTCTAGTTAGGCTGATTGAATGAGAACACTGGTGACGCGCGGAATATGTTGTTGGCCTGCATCATGAACCCTACCCGCCCGAGCGCGGTCCAGGTACGCAGATGGAAATAGGCTCATCACATGCATGGTCAATAGTGCGCCGCATCCGAGTACATGCAAATCTTGAATCGCTCTTCTTTCAGACGCGGCAGAGTCGTGCCACCCTCGAAGCAAATTTGCAAGGTTGGGATGCCAGTCCGTCTTGGCGACGTTAGCCTTCGAATCATTGGCCGCCCATACATACACTTTCACCCAACCCCGTGCAAGCTCAAACTGCTGAGGCTTGGTATATGATAACTCGCCAGTCAAGATGGAACGGCGTGAGACGGGCCCACCCTAGAGCTTGGGGACTCCATGGGTCTAGCGTACCTTACCTGACCTTGCCGACCGGATGTCTTCAGAGCACACCACCAGCCTTGTCTCGCATGGGCGCTATTTGACAGGCATCAGCGCCACGTCGTCCATCATGCCGGATAACGAGCTGGAGATCCCCGAACGTGTCGCAAAGCATTAAGGTACCACCTGCAATATACCGGACAGCCGCAGGACTGGTAAGGGAGGGTTGCTGTGATGAACGCAGACGCCAAAGATTCTTCTGGTCCGGTCGTGGACATACAGCCACTTGAGGGTGACCGAACTGGACCTCAGCACCAGGTGCAGCGACCCGAAACCACTACAACCAAGTCAAAGCCTACAGGCATGCTGAACACGCTCTGGCGCTGGACGCCCGCCATTTTCATGGTGTCTTATTTCGTCTTCTCGATATCAATATACACCCTTTCGCTGAAGGAAGCAGTGAAGGTGCTCTGGTTCTTATACCTCTCTATCGGCACGATACTTGCTGGCACCAACTTACTGGAGACCTACGACGGCTTGTCATTCTTGAGGGAAGCACGCAAGACGGTTGCAAAAACTGCACAGTCTGGCTGGAAGGTCGAGGACGAATTACCTTACGTCGAGCTCATCCTTCATGATGCTCGAGGCGCCGCCCACGAGCGGACTCGCGCCCTGCGTGAGACTCTCCTCTACCCAGCTGACAGAGTACGCATTACTGTTCTCCCGGACCAAGGCGACGATGTAGCTTTAGTCAACCATCTCTGCAATGTGCAAGATCGCCAATCTGGACCACTGCCCGAGATCACAGCAATATTCCGGGCAACAGATTCGCCACATCCACACGCACTTAGGCATGCCATCCAACGACTTTCCTCGGACAAGAAGATCGACGTTATTCAAAGCAGAAGCGTACTTGCCTGGCCGTCTGAGTTGCCCATATTTCACGCCCTTTACTCGTCTCTGGCCTCGTTCCAACACGACGCAGCTTTCGGGGTCGCCTTACCGGGGCGCACTTTGACCTGGGATCTTCCAATTTCCCATGGAAGTGCAGTTTACGGCAAGACTGCAGTGCTTCAGGAGGCCGCCAGATCGTTGAAGGGAATCTCTAGCAGACACAACGGACCTGCTCTCGCGTTCTCTATATATGCGCAAGGCATTAGATCTGCCTACGATCTAAGTGTAATCACATACACTGAATGCCCACAGACTCTCCTCGGATGCTCAAATCTCCAAATACAAGCAACGACCGAATGGATCGCCGCTCTACCTTATGTCCGACTCGCCTTTACGAAGTCGAAGCAACAAGTTGCAACGAGCGAAAAGACCAATCCAAAGCTCGCCACTCGCACCCTCAAACAACGAATCTGCATTCTCTTCACACTACTATTGACCCGCCTGGGCTCGCACGCAATTGTGCAATACTTCAGCCTTGCGCTCGCTCTTCTCTTCACGGAGACGCCTCAGTCAACTGCAGAGTTCTCAAGACTGATATTCTTCCCTTACCATATATCTATCTGGCTCATCATCTCCGGGCTTGTGTGCCTTGTGGGAACTGTAGCTATGGCTCACAGAGCAGCTTCGGAGTATGCACCTCCTGGATGGGCGTTTCCGATACTGGTCATACTTTATCCGCTCATGGTGCTAGGTCAAGCGATTGTGGACGTGTATGCGCAGGCTGGTGTCTTTTTGGGAGCATTTTAGGATGAAAAAGGCGTTGATATGATCTGAGAGAGCGTTATATAGATAATGATCATAGTTTGATGATTTCTACCAAGTCATGTGGTGATGACCCTCACCAAACCGATTTCCTCCAAGCATTCCCAAGCATATGCAGAGCCCACCGGCCTCTTCAGCATCTTGACAACAAAAGCAAGCAGCTCGTAGTAGTATCGCCGAGAGTTGATAAGACAACTCATCACCTTGGTATTTAGGGCCGCGTCATCGACGCTGTGCATATCTCGATCGTAGGCCAAGTTCTGCGGGAAGTTGCATGTATTCACATGGGTAGCGGGATTGCGATGCCGGGAAGCGAGCGCCACAAACGCCTTTTTGGGATGAGGTGAAGAAGGTTATATATGGAGTTTGATTGATGATTGAGCCACAGCACCAACGGCTGCCTGGATGAGTGAACTGTTTTGATTATCCAAGTTCAGGTCAGTATCGTGTAAGCCGAATATTTTGCAAGTTCTGTCTCAACAATATTAGCCAAGCATCTTTCTATTGGTGGTAAATAAAGGTGTATCAAGCCGCAGCACCAAGATGCTTGGACACGATAGTTTCGGGCTTGATGCGGGCGCGGCACGAACAAGCTGCAAGGGTCAGCCAACGCCAGGCAATTCGAGCTCTGCAACGGCTCCCGCCTTTTCTCCTCTCTCCGCAACAAACGGGTTTTAGCGTTGATGGGGGGTTTGCTCGATATTTCTGGCGCGGTTGGGGCAGGCCGTCAACCGCTCTGCTGCCACTGGTCCAGGATAGCAGCCTGCCATGTCTCGCCTTACGTGGAGTGGGATCAGCAGCTGTGGCGGCGGGTAGGTGCTTTCTTTCTTTCTTGGTCTCTGATACTTACGACGTTCGTGCTTTGATGCTGTCCGGCACTCCATCTCTGTGAGTCGGCGGTGAGATGTACATTCGTTACAGTCATTCCAGCAGTCATGCCCTCGTTCCGGCTGCTCTTCGCTCTTTTGCTTCATGCACTGCTGCTTGCAATAGTATGCGGCCAGAATGAGACCAACACGGATGATATAGATTTTACAGACGAAAGTAACGACAACAACAACAGCAATGAGAATCTGGAGAACGAAGACACAGGTGGCGACAGCGAGGATCTGGAAGACAGTACGCCTAGCGTAGTTCCGGCTGACTGTCACTGCGGCTTCCTTGACCCTCTGACTGGGCGCACATTCACGGATTCTCTGATTGTGTATTTCAACGAGACTGGTGAGCTCGGCGACAACTTCAACGTCTCCAGCTATGAGCACCCTTACGAGAAAGGGTGGGGCATATACTACCGCGAAGGTGCCCTCGAGTCGAACGTATACTACGAGAACGGCTCGACTTGGAATATCGAACCTGGCTGGCTGAGTCTCAACGTCTCTGCGAAGACACCACAGCATCTTGTGAATGGCGCCGAGATTGAGACAAAGCGACAGGACATGCTGTATGGCAGTTTTAGAGCCTTGATGAGATCACCAGCGCCCTATGCGAGCGGTGGTAGTGCGTTGGCGATGAGGTTGTTGCACAATGAGTCGATATCCGCCGAACTGGACTTGCTGAGTATGGACGATTCAGGCCTTGATGCGACATATGCCACTACTACCAATGGGATGCCTCCACTACCTGAGAACGGTCTCAATTACAACACACTTCTCGGCGATGATTACATGCAGAGCCCATGGGACTTCTGGGAGTACCGCATGGACTGGGATGAAGAGAGTATCGAGTGGTATGCCGGCGTCAATAAAACCAGAACGATGCCAGCTTCGAATTGGACTTTGCCTGTGAGCTTTTCGGTCAAACACTGGTCCTCAGGCTTACCAAATTGGATGCAAGGTCCTCCATTGAACGATAGCGGTGCTGCCCTCGGCTGGATGAGGCTGTTCTTCAACTCATCCGTCAACTTTCCCCAAGAATTGCCATCGAATTGTTCTGTTGAGCACTACTGCTCCACTGAGGATGGAACGCTGCGAATCAGCACACCATACACGGCCGATATGGAGCTGAAATCGGACGATCTTCTCATCAGCACGAATGAACCGGAGAAACCGAGCACCGTGGCAATTGTATTGGCTATCGCAAGCGTAGTCGCGACCTCTATCCTAATAATCTTTGGCCTGACGAAAAAGGCCATCTCAAAGAAGCCAGCTGCCCGGCCACCACTCAAGTCGCACCAATCTGATGTGGAGCTTGTCGGAGTAGCTGCAAAAGGAAGCTCAGGAGGCCAACTTAGAGATCACACAGGCGACAACAGACGACCATACCTGGACAACAATCAGTCTGCGAGCTTTCAGAGACCTCTTCTTGTCCAATCTGAATCACAAGCCGGAAGTACTGTCACATTTGGTGCAGTAGCCTCTCCCAACGACTCAAAAGATGCCCTACAAAACAGTACTTACGATGATCGAGTTTTTCCAAACGCAGATCATATCACGCCTATTCAGAGCAGTAGCGCGCATCCCTCTCACGGTGGACCCGAGTCAAGTGCATTCGACATGCGACAGCGTGGATCTTCTACCAGAGATAACTTCGATACCGGGAGCCCGACAGCTTTGCGAAACGAGTGGAGGGTCGATAGTGTCGCGGTCACCAGCAGTGCAGTCGCGAGTCAGAGCAACGCAGGTCTCGCTGGCGCCGTTCCTGGCGCTCATGAAGCTGTAAAGTCTTCTCAACAGGCGACAACAGCTGTGGGCATCAATGCAGCACAAGTCCCACAGCAGCGAACCCGTGTGGATTATCTGGCTGGACTGGTAGCACTTTGCTCTATTCTCGTTGCCACCACGCATTTCGTTCTTACATACGCCCCTTCTACCGTCATGGAATATCTGGATCAACACTACGCCAGCGAATACTGGACCCGACGCACGATAGAACCTTTCTTCTTCAACAACATCTGGACAGGGTTATTCTTCACCACATCTACCCGATTTCTGACCACTGGCTATTTACGCAAAGGTGACTTGAAGTTAATCGCAGAGAAGACAGTATGCCGTACGCCCAGGTTCATGATTCCGATCATCTCCGTTATTTTACTCGAATATTTCCTTATGGACGTCGGCGCCACGACTTATTTGGAGTACCTTCCGAGTATCACCTGGTCGCCCTGGCCCTTGACTTCGGTCTATCCCAATTTCGGCTGGTTCTTGAACGAGACTTTGCAATTAATATATCTAATTCCTAATGGTGCACCTCAGCTCACTTGGAACTACTGCACAGGTAAGAAAAGCGTGATGAAAACCAAAGTCGAGCACCACTGACATTTTCCAGGCGTACTTTGGACGATTCCAGTGCAACTGCAGAACAGCTGGCTCGTCCTTCTTGGTGTCGTTGTGATAATGGAGATCAAGACCCCTTGGAAGCGATTCGGATACTACGCCTTTTGCATAATTAATCACTGGTATGCACTTTCCTGGGGCTCCTATTTCTGGTGTGGCCTTCTTCTCGCCGACCTGGACATCACTTTCAAGTATCGCAAATACATACAGTCCCGAGCCTACGTCCTCTACCCGCTCATCACTCTGGCCTCAATCATGGTCTTCTGCTCTCTGGGCAACGATCTTCTCTCCGTCTGGACCGGTTACTCTTTCTCCACGAATGAGAAGGGTATTCATCCAGATCTTCAGACTGGCCTCCGGATCCGCGAAACCCCATCCCACGGATACCCTGACTACACGCAGCCGAAGCTTAACGGTCTGGTGGGCTGTATCGGTGCACAATTTATTGTCGAAATCTCCGTCTGGGCGCAGAAGTTCTTTTCCACAAAGCCATTCCTGCTCTTATTCCCGCACGTGTTTACGATATATCTCATCCACGGCCTTGTTTGGTGGTCCATCGGCAGCCTGGCCTGCGTCTACTTCGCATCTATTGGGCTTGAGTACTGGGTAAACATTTTGCTCGTGGCTATCATCAGCTACTCTAGTCTGATTGCCATCTTACCCATCGTCACGCCTGTCATGGAGATGCTCGGCAAAGAGATGACGAGGAACATCTGGCTCTCTGCGAGCGAGGAGCCAGTTCCTTGGAAGCCGACTACCTGGCCAATGCAGAGGAAAGACGTCGGAACACACTTTGAGACACCAGATGCACGAAGATGAGATGTTGGGCTGGAGTATTTTCGTATTAGTAATTGTAATCGACGAGTGACGCGCACAATACGCTCGACCCTCATGAGTGTATAAATTTATCGCACAAGCTACTGGCGTTTTTCAGATTGATCAATCCTGCCGGTGCTATTTGTGACTGGTAGCAATGCTCATCATTAGCCAAAAGATTTCGCCAACAAGACTAACATACTCAGCCACTGAAGGATTCGGATGTTCGGATTTCACAAGTCGTGAAAGCTGGTCTACAATGTGAGCAATCGAATCGAACGTTGCGCTAAAACGCTCCATCGAGGGAGTTGTTCAAAAGACGTCAGCCTTGCTGAGTTTCAAACGTCAGAACTTCACACCAATCTTCCCATTCACCCAGTTTTCGTGTCATCAGAATGGCAGCGATTCAAACTCATGAATCAGATGCCGTACCTCCTGCACAAGGCGACCAGGCAACGCCTTCCCATACATTTGATGCAGAACCCCCCTCTCGCTCCAATTGGTCCAAATTACTCGGGCGATACGAAAACATGACGCCTTTCGAAAAACAATGGATCGTCGCACAATCTCTAGCACCCATGTGCCTAGTATTTGCCGCTATTACGACCGCTGTTTATATCGCCAAAACTCCCAGCTACCGGAGCTGTGACGGCAAGAACCCCTTGATAGAAGGGTTATCTGCAGCAATGGTCGTCTACTGTCTATGGCTATGGCCAGCAGCGTTGGGTCTGCACCGTGCCACTAGAAGGCTCAGAGTGCCGACGACATTGCCCGTTGAAACCAGGCGCAGAAGGCAAGCGCGGATTTCATGGTTGCTGGTATTGATTGGGTCCGCACCAATCTTTGCTGCGTGTTATAGCGGCATGAACGCGAATCTCACTTCTCATCCCGCTCTCGACTTACGGGTTGTACCAAAGATGATCTGGGTAGCAGCGTAAGTGGCCAGGAGCGCAGCGCGTTGAGACCGGGGTATTGACATCAATATCAGGACGACATGTCTGCTGGCAGGCATCTACAACATCTGCATGGCGATTCGAATTCGCCAATACCCAAGGTCGTATGCCGAGATTGGACAGCCCAAAGGTAGGAGCACGAATCCACGTAACGTAATAGTGCGGATGACTTCGTGCTGACAAGAAATGCGCAGAACAAGGACAACAAGAACAACATGCTGAGGCCCTTCCGGATGACTCTTCGTTCTATCTCGACTTTCCTTTGCAAACTTCAAACGACCGGCAGAAGTTCGCTTTGCAATGGCTAGTCATTCGAGGTCTAGCGATAGGCTCCATGCTCAGCTTCAACTTCGTGGGTACGGTTCTCTGGTTCTACTCAGCATGCGACAATCCGGATCGCCCAGGATTCTACGAGGCATCTCACCGAGAAAATGTCTACAATAACATAGCCGCAACGGTAATGCTATTGCCAGCGCTCATGCGCCACGTGGGCTCGGATGAGTCCAAATGTGCTCAAGACTATGCCGCTCATTGGTGCACTTTGATGGGGCCACTTATCATGTTCTCGGCGGGCGTTTCGTTTGGTTCCTTCGCATACTTTGAGACAGCGGATTCTTATGGTCTGGTAGTTCTCAAGGTACATTCAGCCATTGCAGGGTAAGTGTCGCGTGCGTCGAACGATTGAACAAAAGCCGGAAGACTAATTTATTCATGCCTTAGTATCTTGGCCTGTTTGGCTTCTGGTTACGATGTTGCGCTCATCAGTAAAGTGAGATCAGGCGATGGAGGACAAGTGACCAAACTTGAGGACGGATATGGCTCCAAAAAGACGAACGACTCGACGAGTGATAGGATTGCATCCGCAACGTCTCTTCACTGAGTTGAAGAGATTGGCAAGATAGCAGCAGCTAAGTAGCGATCATCGCAACACAGCAAAGTAGTGTTGCTGCCAACTGGGTTGATCCGCATGTTCGACTTGCCTAATTCCCGCTGCGTATCAGCTGTGTACATCACACTATAAATATCGAAAAGTACACGATCTGCTTGGAAGCAACGTCCATCGAACCTCGCTCATGATTTTTCGATTAGCTGGGCAAGGACAGAGTCTTGGTCTGTGAGCGATCTATGCATCATCTATGAATCGCAAACTAAGTTGCGTATTACCTACAAAACAAGCCGTCTTGCTCTCAACTTGTAGATGTTGACATTATCGAAAAGCTACGTGGATTATCATGCATGGGACGGACGAGACGCTGCATGTGCGCTTGCATAAAAACAAAGAGATGCACGGCCACGTCACAGGTTCGTTCAGCTGGCGGTGCAACCGCTTACCTCTTCCGCTGGTCCACTCACCTTCGAGGATGCATGATCCTGAATTCCCTTACTGTACAACGCGAGCTGAGACAGGTTGTATGCAACCGACCGACAAGCATCTACTGCTTCCCCACTCACAGCCTCATCCTGCAACTACAGTGACCTGCTCATTATTAATGACAAGCTCGCAGACATCACGACATCAGACTTGCCACTATCAGCTTCAAGACATCAGACTCTTTTCTCAAGACAAATCAAGATGCGAACGGCCAAGGTCAATTCCGAGCAGCCCAAGGAAACCTCTGGTGCCGATGAGCCAGTCTTGCTAGCGTCCGAAGAAGAACTGGAGTTTCCGGATTCTATCACAAAAGGTTTTCAACGACTACCTTCTTTCGACAAGCAATGGGTCATCGCACATAGCTTGGCAAGTCTGAGCAGTTTCACGTTCCTCGTCGCAGCTCTAGGAAGCTACTTCACGCATGACCACCGCGACTGTGATGGGCGTAATCCTTTCTCCGACGCCGCTATGTACAGCTTTCCGTTGTGGCTCTTTGGCATTGCAATTTGGATATACTCTGACGAGTTTCGCCAGTATGGCAAGAAACTCGGGGGTCCAAACCCGTTGGGGCTAGAAGAGCGGCGCAGAAGGAGGGTGCGAACCCCTTGGTTTTTCGTCGCGTGCGCATGTCTTCAATGCGTAGCTGCTCTGAACTACGGCCTGATTGCATATCGAACTTCTCGTGAGAATCTTGGATTTGGGGCGGTTCCAGTTGCAGGCAGCATTGCTGTGTGGGTCAACCACGCTTACATATCTCACGCCAGTGATGACGCTAATGCCTTTATAGGTCGATGTCCCTAGTAGCTGGGATCAACAACGTCTGTATGGCAGCGTCAAGCTACCAGAGAAGGCAAGATGCCGACGTGTGGAAAGTTATAAGTCTGACTTCCAGTGTTGTCGTTAGCTTCCATCTAGAGACTGACGAAGAGCTAGAACCAGTATCGGGACAGATGCACACGCAAAGATTGAACAAATCGACTAGAAATGAGTCGGGCGAGGTGAAGTTCTTATTCGATACGACACTCGACGACTTCAACTCCCTGCCAGCCTTCAATCGCCAATGGATCACTCTGCGTGTCCTGGCATTTGTCTCACGGCTTCCTCTACTATCAATAAGCTCGGTTCTATCATGGACAGCGGCATGCGGCTCGGTCGAGCGACAATTCCTCACGGGCATGTTGAAATACAGTCTTGAACCCATTCCGTCGCTACTCATATGCACAGCCTTCGCTCTCCCAGACCTGTCTTTCCTTGCTGGAGGCGCCAGCCCTTTTGCCAGGGTCCGGCACTGGTTGATGCCTATTGTGCCATTCTATTCAGTTCTGTTGTGCTGGGTCATGCTTTACCTTCTTTACGAGAACACACCGAACACCTATGGCTTGCTTCTTGTACATGTACAAGGGTACATCGCGATGTGAGTATGAATTGTACAACATCCGGCAGAGCTATGTATTGAAGCTTCGCTGACTTGTTAACGTAGCATCACAACCCTCTTGAGCGCCATCTACGACATAGCACTCATCTACAAGACCAGTCTGGGCGCCGAAGTACGTCGGCGCAGACGCGAAACCAAAGCCTCGAAGCTAGATGAGAGGAAACAGTCAGTGGGTACTGGGGGTTCTGTCCAGGCTTGAGTCGAGAGCATCAAAGCACAAGGCACCTCTTGCATGAAGATTGTAAGCACGGTTCATCTGCTTGAACTGCAGCAAGCTGTAGGTGCTCCACAAACCGCCGGTTACCATTTGAGCCACTATATCGGCCTGATACTCATGCACAAGCGAACATGTCATGCATGGCCTTCGCTCACTGCACAGCCTCTTCAGGAGCTGGTACAACGAGCCTTTTGCGAGTATAACGCTGACCTTCTGTCTATGTTGACATCCTTCCTATTTGTTGTCGCCGCATGAAAAGACGGCTATGCCATGGTGATCGAGCAGGAGGCCGATTTTTCCTGCGTAATTTTCCAGTTTGTGGTGGCTGTGCTTGCCTGAGAGTTACACGACTGGTCACCTTTAAGCCTACGGGATGGCAGTGCACATGCTTTTGACGGCGATTCGTCGTTCCCTCGCGCAAAGAGTCCTGAACGGTAGGCAAGGCTGCAAGGCTTACACACGGGTGGCCACAATCGCTCACCGGTGAAGGTGGAGGCTGTGAAAAGTACAAGGCTTGCATATGTTACATGCGAATGGTCTCTAACATGTGAAGTTGCCGTGCCCGAACACCACAAAAGCATGATCGTCTCGCCTTGAGCGTTCCGTTCGATCTCTGCCTCCTTCGACAACCTTTGCTCCCTTTCTGCGAGATACCAGCTCTGCATCACTCTCATCCCAGCTGGCATTATCAGCTACATATCTGTCATGACGAACGACCAGAATGACTACGATGACTATGAAGACTACGAGGACGAAGAAGCCTACCAGACCGAGGAGCACTACAAAGTCCACCAAGAAAGATGGGAGCAAATGAACAGGGACGCCAGAGACAACCCCGAATGGTGGCGAGAGAACGAGCTGCAGAACAACGAGGAACTGCAAGCCGAGCTGAAAGCGTATGCCCTCGTCCTATCCTTGTTACAACGTATGCCAAAGAAACCATGGCTGACCTTGAATAGAGAGAAAGAAGGCAGAGAGCGTGCCAGAGAGGAACGTTACGACGATTATCGAGATGAAGGGCATGATGATCGCATTCAAAAACTTGAGGATACAGCGCAACTCGCGCGGAATCAGATTGCGTACCAGAAGGGCGAGTATGAGCGCCATACAGAGCCTATGCGGAATTACGATGATGAGAATGACGGTGGAAATGAGTATGTCCATGAGGATGCCCAGGAGGAATCGGACGGGGAGGAGGACATGGACATAATCGAGGACGATTCTGATGGCTGATAGTTTCGCTTGGTCGTTTGGCACTGGCGTGAGATCTCATTGGAAGGCACTCGGACATGTCAAGAACGAGTCTGAGGATCGATAAATCTTATTTACTCCCTCGTTTAACGTGAATACAATGATGTCTGAGTGAAAAGCAACAAAGCTTCGGAGAAGGAATGACCCAAGAGAAAACACATGCATCATCAGTCCACCTTAACTAAACGTCATTTAGGCACTCGATCGTTCGAAGCGACTATTTTTCTCTCATACATGATGGTAATCACGGAGTAGAAAATACCATACATCAGGCAGGACTCCCAGATGGTCACGCACCCAGATTACACCATATGTACCTTGCCCGACGTCTTCCGCCGAGACGTCACCGGATGCGATTATGCTTAAGTGGATCTTTGGAGACCGCACAATAATCATGCGCTCGGAGAGCCTGGCGTACGCGTTCCGGATCCTCCTTGTCGGCAACAACAACCGGATGTGACGGCATTCTCCCACAACGTCTCCGCTAGATTCTCCATTCTCCGTTGACGATCCCCGCGCCAACAAGGTCCCTTGGTCTCAGCTTTTCAGTGTTCAACCCTCAACACTCCTGAGACTCATACTCGGATAAGCACCCTCAAGCATACACAAGCTTTGCTAAGCATTTAGCGCCCTCCATTCGTGATCCATTCTCGCACCTCTCGCTCTTCAGTCTCACTTCCGCGCCTCACCGACGCTTGCCCTGTGGGGATTTTGGTGCATTCTACCTGAGCCCATCCTTCATTCGCCGACTGGCAGCACCTTGAAGCATGATAATGCGGACACGAATCGTTTTACGTGGAGACTAGACTCTACAAACCTACACCCCGCCCGGCATGACAGTGATGCCCCGTTTGTTAGGTCGGAAGATGGCCGAACCCAATTGTCTACGTAGACAAGACCCGTCTCATATATTATAGGCATGGAATTCTGCTCATGCTGTTGTGCTCAAGTTCGTAGCTCGCGACACGCAGCGTCGGCTTTCTCTTTCCTCGCTCTGAGCGTCATCACAATTAATTCGAAGTGTCCTTCATCCCAATATGCATCTGGCTGGGAAACGTCTACAACTTGCACTCGCCGTTACTGGCGCCGTCGCATGGATTCTCCAAGGATACGACCAGGCTTTGATGAACGGTCTGCTCACACTGCCGTCTTTTACCGCTACGTTTCCTTCGATTGACACATCTACGCCTGAACTCAAGGAGAAACACTCTACTCTAGAAGGTAAGTCGCAAGCGACAAGTCACTCATGCCCTGCTAACATTCTAGTAGGTACTGCTGTAGCACTCTATGAAGTTGGTGCAGCCATAGGTGCTCTATCGTGCTTCTTCTTAGGCGACTACTTTGGACGTAAGCGCCCAACGATCGGTGCAGCTATTGTTGTATTAGTAGGAGTAGTCCTTCAAGCAACGAGTTTCCAGCTGCCACAACTCATCGTTGCTCGCATCGTGACTGGCCTGGGCGTCGGCGCCTTCACCGCAACTCTGCCTACATGGGTTGGTGAAAGTGCTGAAGCCGATCATAGAGGATGGCTCATCATGCTTGAAGGATCCGGCGCAATCTTTGGTGTCATGTAAGCACAGTATCCACCGGAAAGGTGACCACAAACTGACAATACCAGGTTCGTGGGTTGGCTAGAATTAGGATTCTACTTCGTTCCTGGAAACAACGAGGTCAGCTGGCGCTTTCCCATTGCCTTCCAGGCAATCTTCCCGATCGCAGTGCTTTGCATGATGCCGTTCCTTGTCGAATCACCGCGCTGGCTGCTCGCAAAGGACAGACTGGCCGAAGGTCGAACAGTGCTAGCGAGACTAGAAAACCAGTCGGAAGATTCTGAGCTTGTCAATACTCGCATACAGGCCATTACGAATTCCATATATGTGGAGAGGCAAGGTCACTCGCGTAATCCTTTCGCGAATACGCCTAATCGGTATCTCAATCGGACCCTGCTAGCAGTTGGAGTTAACGTGAGCAGATCACATCCCGTACGAAGCAGCAAGAATGGCGCTGACCCAAAATACAGGTGCTCGCGCAAATGTCAGGCGTCAATGTAATTACCTTCTACAGCAACACGATCTTGCAGCAAGATTTGGGCTACTCCCCTATCCTGTCTCGGGTCATCAGCAGCTGCCTTCAAACCTGGCAGTTCTTTGCTGCCACCAGCGCGATCTTCCTCATCGATCGTATAGGCCGCCGCAGTCTGCTCATTGTTGGAGCAGCATTGATGGCAATTGCAAACGCTGGCTTAGCTGGCTTGCAATCGCACTCAGAAAACACCACTGCCGCAGGATGCTCGCTAATCTTCTACTTCCTCGCTCTGGCCGCCTTCCCTATCGGCTTGTTCCTGATACCGTTCATGTACTCGGCTGAGATTGCACCGCTGAGGGTCAGGTCTCAGATTACGGCGATTTCGGGCGGTTTTAACTGGCTGTTCAATTTCTTGGTTGCAGAAGTGACTCCCGTGGCCTTCGACTCAATCGGTTGGAAATACTACTTGGTAAGCTGCTCTGGTTCAGAGAGATGCCATTTTCAAGACAGGAGCAAAATGGCTAACACACCAACGTAGGTTTACGTTTGTACCAACTCGCTGTCGGTCCTTGTCTTCTATCTCTTCGCTCCTGAGACCAGAAGCAGGACACTGGAGGACATCGACGCGGTCTTCTTGGCGTCACATAATGCTCTGCAGCCACCGAGAGTTGCTAAGAACATGCCGATCGGAGTTGCAGAGGCAGTGAACATCTCGGAGAAGGGCGCTATGGAAGCCGCTCAAGTCGAAGAAAAGGGAGTGTGATTCGTTTCTGGTGGGTATCAGACAGGCATATTAGCTTTCTTCCGAATGATTTTCCATTTCCGTTGGACCTACACATATCCTCTCCGGGCAACCACTCAACTCAGCAAAGGCATGAACTTCATCTATATATGTTCTGATCTCCGCTGTATTTTGAAAGCACGTTGGCGCTCAAGGTCGCCGCTCCGATCCCCTACGAATGCATACTCTCACGCTCGGGTTTGGCCTCCTTCATCGTAATATGAAAGTATCCTCTTAAATCCCGGCCCCGGGCAAAAAGACAAAAACATACAACAGGCGGGATTCCCAGATGGTCACCCACTCTAGTACGGCGACAGGGCGGCGATGAGCCCGCTGCTATTACCAATGGTTGCCTTTGCAGCCTTCTTCGCCTCCATTATACCGGGGATACCTTTGTATTCTGGCATGAGAAGCAACGTGACCCTGTGGCTAAGGCTCTCCATCCTGATAATGACATCGGCTACCTTCTGGCCAGCCTCCTTACCAGCATCGACCCTTAGAACTGCGTTGTTCCAAGATTGGATCTAGAGAGCCTACGCGAGAGATAATCACCTATAGTGTTGTGGTATTGATCGGACCCGAAAGTCGAAGATTTTCACTTCAATATAAGTTACAGGCGCTCGGCGCAATTCGCAAACTACTATCGTAATCCCGCGAGCAAGCAGACTCAGCGTTATCTACAATTTCGGTTAGTGTCTATTCAATCGTTCTGCGGCAAACATAGGGAAAATACACTCGATTACTGATCAAGAGCACCTGCGCAAATATTGTACAGATAATGAACAATGAACAAGGGATGAAAGAAGCTGCTCAAAGGCGTTTGTTCGTCGAAAATAAATATAAAAGATGATTGTGTTCTTCCCTTCCTTTCTGAATAATAACGCATTGCCATAACTGCACACTGCCAAAGCAGCAGAAAGAAACTATCTAGACATATTTCTCGAACCACTCAAGCATCTCTCCAGGTTCTTTAGCGAAGTGGTTATATCCATCAAATCTCCTATCCGTGTTCTCGATCCATACCAACTTCTTTTGTTCTGAACCAAGTTTATCGTAGATCTCTTGGCTGTCTTTAGTATCAATCAGGGAATCTTTTCGGACCTGGGCGAAAAGTGTTGGTACTTTGACATTTTTTGCCAGCGGAATGGGCGTGAGCTCGCTCAAGCGGAAACCAGTGAGGTTGTGAATGCGTTCGTCGAAAGCCTTTGACGTGGCAGAGACGTCAATGCCTAGGTCTTTAGCACCTTTCTCCACAAATGCATAGCCTGAGACAGCCTGCAATAGGATCATGGCCTTAATATCGTCCTTGAAGTACTGCGGGAAGTGTGACATAGCGTGAATAGTCGCGTTACCGCCCATGCAACGACTGAGTAAACCGATGCTCACGCCTTGAAGCTCCTGACGTGATCGCGCGTACTTCAGAGAGCCAACAACGTCACGGGCTTCGTAGTATCCAAGGGCTCCGCAGAGACCCCCAGTCCCTTGGTCACTAAGTCCGTGGTTCCGTAAATCGTAGGTGATGATATGGTAGCCCGCTTCATGCAGAGCTTTGTAGTCCGGCAGGAAATTGACTTCAAAGCCGCCAAAGCCCCCGTAACCCTCAAGATGGCCCGGAAATCCGTATCGGTTGCACGTCATGGGATGATTGGCGATAATCAGCTTCTTGGAGCCTGGGCTCGGAATGTACCAGCCTTGCAGTATGGTACCGTCGAGAGATGGGAAGAAAATATCCTCGTATTGCATGCTGTATTCATCAGGCCGGCGGAGGATTGGGCTTCTCTGGCCGGTCTTGAACAGCTGTGCATACGGCTCAACAAAGTCATCGATCGCTTTGCTTGGTTTGCCTGTGTGGCTGGCGTCCTGGGACGTGGCAGGCGATGGAGTGCACATGTTTAAAAGTCGTCGTGTGAAGTGGAAAGTAGCTCAGAGAGACGAATGCTGGCAGTCGAGTGCTTGATGGGCGCTATAGACTTCAATCAAGAGAGCCGACTCGCTGGCTTGAGAGGAATTATATGTTGTAGCGGCTTCCGATAAGAATGGGCAGCTCCGATGTTCTTCGGAAAGCGGGCACGAAATACGTCGTCCAACTCTAATGCGTGCACACTAGCCGTGCTAGGTCTTAGTGCGGGGCGCCAAAGGCGTAACTTCGTCGATCATCAGATACCTCTGTCCAGAGTAATAAGGCAGAGTGAGGCAGAATGTCCGAGTCACCGCATCTGCCACCGCGAAGCCAGAGATTCCCCCTACTGACTTAGCAGTCCGGGCTGCAATGCAATAGCCGACTGTGAGTGATCTTTTGTCAGACAGGCATATGACATTGTACACAATTGGCCGCCTCAAACGTCGAAGGAGGCAGAGATGTTCAGGACCAGCTGCACAGAATGTCGCCGCAGGAAGCAAAAGGTATCATGAACGCTTGGGCACTCTCTGTTTACATGCTAACGCTGATGAAGTGCTCCGGCCACTGGCCATGCCGTCGTTGCGCTGACCGGAGACTTGCGCATATCTGTCACTTTGAAACAGCTCCACAGCAATCCGCTCCTGTCACGGCCTCGTGAGTATGCTCTGCAATGGACGCGTTTGGATTGTTAGTTACAGCTGACGTGGTATACAGCACTCTGGCATCCCCTTCCACCCATACACATCCAGAAGATCGGATTCAGGCGTGTCTGACTCCGCTTCCCAATCCGAAAGTCCTAGGTTATGCAAATGGACTCAAGCACTTAGGCTGGGAGTCTATTGGTGCAGAGGTTTCGCTGGCTCTCGTTTGTCTTTGCTGGATTTCGCTGACATAGACGCAGGCAACAAACTGCGCCGAAGATTTGCACCCGGATTCGGCGCCGTGTCAGGAGATGCAAAACGCACTGCAGGCGCTTCCAGCTAGATCTTTGACTGGTGAGCTTGCTGATCCTTTTCTGCGATACATATTATCCTAACGAGTGACCCAAGACATGCTCGTGAACAGATATTTGGAGCATGACAACTACACATACTACACGATACATGCCCAATCATTCCTGCAAGAATACATGGATTGGTGCAATAGTCCTCTATCTCAGCGTTTCGCCATGAAGCCATTTGCATGCCTTTTGCTACAGGTGTGCGCACTTGCAACACAAGGTTTGGGCAGTGGTGCATTGGCGCGTCACATTGAGTTCGAACTAGGAGAGCCCACTGACACGATCTCGCGCAAATTCCATGTCGCATCTCTTCAATTAAGCAAGGCTTTGAAACCAGGCGCGGGTGGGGTGCGACAGGGGCTCCAATTGCTGCTTGCTGCTACGTGGACTAAGAGCGAGGGATCCATTGCTGAGGCCTGGCATCACGTTGCTGCAGCAAGTCGCGAGGAACAAGAATGCGGTAAATCCGTCGTGTCACATGGTTCGTCTCATACTGCGCTGACCTTCTAGGTATGCACCAACCAGAGGCGCCGAATGGCTGCAGCGAAATAGAGATCGAATTGAGAACACGTTTGTGGTGTTCCACTGTTCTTTGGGACTGGTGAGTACCTGAATTTCACCCCTTTACCTGCTGTCACTAATGCAGTGCAGGCAAATGTCAGAATGGTTGTGTCGGCCTCTGCTCATTGAGCAGAAAGAGTCTGACTTGAAGATCCCGAACCTCAAGCTCGATCAGATAGAAGGAAGCACGCTATCGCCATTTTCCTCTGCAACTTGCCAATACACCCTCGTTCAAAACCTCGCCGCGAAATTTGGCCGCTTGAGTTCACCGAAGAAGCATGGACAAGTCTTCCAGATTCAAAGTGTCATCATGGAATGGATCTCGGCTCTTCCTGCCGAGCTAGCACTTTCGAAGCCGGACGTGTCAAAAGACTCAAAGTATCCGTGGATACTAGCTCAACGAACCCAGCTTCGTTGCTTCGTGCAGATGGTCAAGTTCATGGTAACAAGATCCTTCATATTACGCCCTTCGACGCACGTGGAGACTCATGAGCAAAGTATTTCGAGACAGAATGCCGTTACAGATGCGTTGAATTGTATCGATTCAGCCCTGGGTTTTCTTCAGGAATCACCCCCGCCACGAGCAAGATACCATTTCGTGACCTTCGCATTGTTTGATACAGCAGCCGCATTGTGCTCTGCCATCATTCAAGATCACGAAAACAGTTTACCATCGCGGGAGCGGCTTCTGCAAGCAATTGGCCTCGCGATTGACGCTTTGAACAACATTCCTCCTACGAACAACTCAGCTGCTGGGGCTGTCAAGCTCTTGAAGTGGCTTTCATCCCAGATGCCGATTTCAAGGGAAGAGTCATCGATTCTACAGCAAAGTTCTCTTGTTCGCCAAGCGGATTTTGAAGGAAGCTCCGATCACACCACACTCATACCGGGACCGCATTTGAGTTCGTCATCCACCCTAGCATCGATTATAGAAAACGACGTTATGTCACAAGCGGACAATAGAACGTCTTCGGAATTCTTGTTTGGAGAAGCGGCCAACTTGGTTGACTGGGGTGCCACGTCTGACATTGATCTTGGCACTATTAATGAGATCTGGGATTATTCCTCTCTGAACTTGCCTGATTATATGCAATATGGCAGCTGATTTGATCCAAATTTGGGTGGAATGACATGGACGTTTCGGTTGATGTAGTGCATAAGTGCAAGTGGTATAGAGGCGGGTACGGTGTTGGCGATAGATTGCGCCCTTGAGCCATTTTTCTGATGAAGAAGATCGAGCCGATTAAGCGCCTTTTGTCAGTATTTGCGAAGTGTCGCGCGCGCATCAATACAATACTATCGCTCTCTCGTGTTGTTAAGACTCGCTTTCACGTTTCATCACAAATGTCTCGTTAGGAAGTTTCGGAACTAGACTACCGCTTGGAGTCGGCATGTATCCCGTGTTCCTATCTAACTTAGCTTGACATAGCCTGAGGAGATTCTTTCTAACGCCTCGCAGCACGCGTGAGCTGCTCACTTTATTCATGCGCGAGCAAGTGAGTGCTCACGCTTCTCACAAGTGAGGTCGTGAACGGTCACGTGTCCCACGTGATTTGGATCTTATGATGACCTTCCTGTCATGCTCACTCCGGACAGAGTGATCGCGGCTAACTCCGTTAAGGGGTTGGTTAGTCCCGTTTTTTTTTTTTTTTTGGATCGTAACATCAAGTCAAATTATGGGAACTGCGCATTGCGGGCTCGATCTCGTCCTCAGTTTCTGGTTCCTGGAACTCGAATGCTCTCGCCCAGGTTGTTACGCAAACGCCAAGCGTGCAAATACAGTAGATACCGCCGTCCAGCTAGGGCCAGGAGTTCAGCACTGGGGAATCATGAGTCAGTAGTCGACAAAACAGGCAAGTCAGGAACCATATAGCGGGAACCAATGAATCGGAATGGAAGACCACGAGAGGCAAACCGGCCGGATGCTATTATCATTCATCTCTAGTACACGTTCTGGTTTGGACCATCCCAAATTTGCGTTCTCTCCTGTCGCACTATCCTGACAATGTGAGACCGCATGACATACAAAATTGACTTGCATTCCAGGTCGCTAATCTGGATCTACGAATTCGTCGATGTAATAGACACTGTCCTGGCTTGATGCTAGCCGCAGTGTAAGAATTGGAGAAGACGATGTGGAGATTTTGCAGAATCTCCTAAAGAACAGGACTTCAGTGTATAGCTTTTGTGTCCTACTTTCGCTAGCAGTGATGTTACCTCATCAATCCTGACTTTGAATTTCCGAGCCTGACTCATCCCAACCAAGGGTGGCGGTCCAGAAATCAGGTCCCAACAGAGTACAGGCGACAGCAGCGACAACACGCTGGGATCCTGGAATTATGAACGACGGTGAGAATGGGGGATTTCGGACGGGATGCCCAATTTTCACTGACCTATGGTTGTATGTATTAGATGCGTAGTGTCAATCAATTATAAAACTATATTTGAAAGCGTGCAAAAGTCAAGGTTGAGCTAACACGTAACGGCGCAGATTCAGTCTCTCGCCAAAAAAACAAAAAAAAAAAGCACCAACTTCAGAGCATCGGGACTTCAAACACGCTGTTGTGCTTGATGCACCTAGACTTTCCAAGGCTACCTTTGCAAAGTGAAACCTTCTGGCGGTGGGTGTGCTTGCTGATGTGCATCCACCGCATGCCCTCATATGTCTCGTCTATATCTTCCCAGTATATATGGCAGAGTCGACAGGATATCCAGCAGTCACTGACCTATCTCTGAAATCTGTGGAACCTCATCAGTCCAGAAAGTATGACAGGAAGAGAATACCCGGAAAGAGTGCTTGGCGGTCACTTCCAAGAACATGCTTGTTGGAGCTCCAGGTTGTACGATTTGAAAGAATGAAAGAAGAGCTAGGATTATATGGTTTCAACTTGGGGTCATCGAGAACGCTTGGCCCTTCACTCACCGTGGCAACGCTAGTTACCCATCCTCGCCACCTTTCTTGTGTCTCGATTATTACACAAGCGCAGCCTTCAATCCTGTTGATTGATTGGGCTGCAGGGCTGCATGGCACGGCAAGGCGACGCAAACCCAGCTGTCAACAAATAGGTTAGCGCGGGGCAGTGTTACATGCTCTTGGTCATCTTGGTCTTCTGTCAGCATGACTTCGTTGGTCTTCCTACACTCCTCACTCTTCCTCTCCATCTTCCGACAAGATCGGAAGTCTACGACGGGCTAACAAGATGGCTGACGACCGCCATGCCTCCGGAAACTCTTATGAAGGTTTTGCCGTCAGCGACCAAGCGACAGTGTTAGCTGGAAATATTAACGTGCATATGAGCTCGGAAGACGACAGAGGCATGAGCCCCAGCGATCGCAGAAGTTGGTCTCTACCCTAATTCCACTTGCCATTACATACTTACCGCCAATGACCCCAGGAATCATCTTGACAAGTTTGTATTTCGAAGGAATTGACAATTTCGATACACGAAGACCTCTGAATAGCCACCCTGGAACCTTTAATTGGCTGTTTGATCAAGACCGGAGACCTGACATCCCACAACATCTCATCGAATGTCCGCCTGATGCTAGTGAAATAGAACTTCCGAGAGTAGCTTCCGCACTCGCATCTATTGACAGCCGTTTCCTCCCTCCAACAGAACCGCATCCACTTGAAGATGAGAGTTGCTGGGAGGAGTATCTCAGTCGGGGTGATCATCTCAGTGCCGACGATTCTGGTGAAGGTGACCTCAGTTGGGGGGATCATCTCAGTGACGACGATTCTGGTGAAGGTGACCTCAGTGCAAGCCACTCCTTTTTGACAATCGGGCATGGCGAACGCGAAAAACACGCACTCAAGCTCCGTCGATGGTTAGAATCTTCTGACGACTTGTTCTGGGTTCACGGGAAAGCTGGCTCAGGAAAGTCGACATTCATGAAGTTTCTACTAGAACATGAGAGCACCATGCAAAGCTTGCGCAAGTGGTCAAATGGAGAAGAAGTACTAGTAGCTGCATTCTTCTTCTGGCAAGCAGGGTCCGAGCTAGAGAAGTCACAGCTCGGCCTCCTGAGAGGTCTGCTTTACACGATCCTGCACCGACAACCTGATCTCATTGAGAAAGCTGCCCCAGAAAGGTGGGAGTCGCTCTCGAGGTCGGCCACTATGTGTAAGCCTTGGAATATCAAAGAGTTAGACAAAGCTTTATCATTGGTACTCCAAAGTTTTCCTGCAAAGGCTCGATTTTGCTTCTTCGTCGATGGACTCGACGAGTTTGGAGGTGAGCATTCAAATCTGATATGTACTCTGGAAAAGTTGGGCAAATCACCGGCTGTGAAGCTTTGTGTCTCCAGCCGCCCGTGGAACCCATTCAAGATGGCCTATGGCTTGAATGAGAGCCATCAGCTTGCTCTACACGAGTTAACAACTCACGACATTGAACTTTTCACTGCCATGAAGCTCGAGGAAAACAACCGCCGGCAAAGGCTCAATGGCAAAGAGATTCGGGATCTGGTTAGTCACGTCTGTGATCGTGCCAACGGCGTCTTTCTATGGGTGACACTTGCGGTCAGAGACTTGATAAGAGGAATGAGCGAATACGAAGGGCTATCCTCCCTGAAAGCAAGACTGGCACGGTATCCTACCGAGCTACACAGCCTCTTCGATCACATTTTCGAACGTATTGAGTCAGATCACCAAATATTCACTGGTCGACTTTTACTCATGATGTCGATGTTTGGACGCTACGCCAAATATGCAGTGGGGAGAAATCTTCAGTTTCCGCTGATATGCGCAGCATTTCTTGAAGGTGATTGTGAAGTTGGAGACCAAGACCAAAATCCTCAGTGGTCTCCCAAGAGTAGCGATGATATGCGCGCGCTTCTGGATCGAGCAAGCGCGTGCGCCAACAAATGGTGCAGAGACCTGCTGGAACCCATCGATGCTAAAATGATTACCCCACGCAATGGATTGATCTCTCATTTCGGACCTCCTCTCGCCTTCAGCCATCAGACCATGTATGACTTCATCCGCAAAAAGGAAGCTCATGGCAAATTGACCCTGCTGGTAGGGGAGAGCTTTCGACCTCAAATTGCATTCGTACGCCTACTTGTCCTGCTAGCAAAGACCGTTCAAGACTTCCAATCGTTTCTGCAAGTCTTCGATGCTGCTGTCGAGGTGATGATGCTCGAGTACTACTCGTTTACATCAGATGACTCTTTCCGTGGGCACACTATTGTCACCTCATCCTTGGAATCCGACTCATTCTCGATTCTGGAGGACTTTGGTCGCTTATGTGATCAGATTCTGGTTTTAGATCAGATAGGCAATCAAATCATCTACGGAGAGAATAACCCCAACGATCAGGCATACGCTCATTGGGCCGCCGATTCGAAAGATCACCTCTCGCATTTATGTCTTGTCAACTTCCAGAGCTGCTACACAGTCATTGCGTATCTGATGTGCTGTGGTGCCAGCCCTATCGTGCTGGAGCTCTTAGATCGGCATGTTTGTACAATGTCCGATGATCAAAGACAGTTTATGCTTGAGTTCGCATTGATGCCAGAGATATACCCTGGTACTGCGCCGCCTCGAGCCGGATTTTCCCATCATGGGCCCGGTCTCGTTGGTCACCCAGACATGGCCTGCAACGTCATAGTCAAGATTATCGAGAGCGGTATCGAACTGAACAAGCCATCACTACGACATGGCTCTGCCGATCACAGTGTTTGGCAGTATTTCTTGGTGTGCCTTGGTGCTGCACACGGAAGAAGAGGTGGATCAGTATACGCGTGGTGGAGTGAAATCAAGTCTGAGACATTTGCTTCTCTGAGGCCTGCTCATATCTTCATGATCTTCAAGACGTTCCTACAGTATGGGGCAGACCCTTTCACTACAATCAGAGGGATAGATTTGTTGCGGAGTCGAGATTGCGAACAGGGGCGCGATGGCGACCAGCGATTTGTGGTTTGGGGCTGTTGTGCTGTCGAAAGTTTACGGGTATTGACCGTTGCGGATGTCCTAGAGCTGTTGGACCCGACCGTGGGAATGCTTGCAATTGCACGCATCTGGGGAGAATCTAAATGGGAAGAGACCCTGATGCTGATGAAGGCGGCACTCGCACAGGCCTCCGAAAGCCATAACAAGTCCTACGATCTGGGTGATGTGTAAAATTTAGGTCTTCTTACCTTTTCGCTATCGAATGAGGCCGTAACTACCGTAGCTACGGACATTCAGGTATACTCTTCTGTATCTTCCAGGGCGACTGGAAAGGAAATCGCGATAATTGACGCTATGATTGCTGGTGCCCAGGTAGGATTTCATGGCAATTTGGGTACAAGTGACACGGACCGGAACATTGCCGTCTCACGGTGAATCTCGCGATGGTGAATAGAGAAGATATACATATTCTGCAGCCCAAAGGTACCTTATAACTGGTTGCCGCTAGCGCTTGTGTGATGAAGCATTTTTGGCGGCGTTTGACGGCCTCTTTCGCGACTCAAACAAAGCCACTAGTTGAGAGCTCTGTGACCCGACCAGACGAACGCCTAAAACAATCCAGTCGCTGCCGAGCATATTATCCGAGCATATTCTGCCATACATTCTCGTCACGTGCTGTTTGGTACAATGTCACGCGGCGTTTGCTTGAGCTTGTCGGGGCACGTCCGACCAACCCTTCGGACAGTGTCCAACGTCGCATGGACAGAGTTTGGTTGTGCAACATCTGTACTTACGGGCTTCGCCTTGCAACGCTCACACCGAGCGCAGGTCCACATGTCCCGCCTCCCGTGAGACTTGCTAAGCACTCTGATAACCTTGGTAGTTGCTTAGGACTCCTTCTATAAGTATGGTTGGTGTTCGCCGCTCCTTGGCCTTGGAGCTTACCGCCTGAGAAGCCACTCGATTACCGCCTTCTTCAACTTAAGCAATCGCCATGGCCAAAACCCTGTCTGCTGTCGACAAGCTCGATAACACCTACTTTGAAGATGCTTCACCTACAGATGGACAACAAGAAGAAGTTGTCGTGCGGGAGTTCGATCCCCAGTTCATGCGGAAGACTATGCGCAAGGCATGTTCCCCTTGTTGCCCTTGTTTCGTTCCTACCACTGACTTTCGCAGTTGGACCTGATTGTGATGCCCTTACTCACATTAATTTACCTTGCTTCCTCGCTGGACAAGTCAAACCTGGGAAATGCCAAGTCACTGGGCATGATGAAGGACATTGGCAACGATCCCGATGGCGATACCTACGCATTGCTCAACTCGCTCTACTACGTCAGCTACGCTCCATTCAGTCAGTGATATCAAGAACGCTTGCAGAAGCGGCTGGGCTAATAAACTACAGTGGTGCCTTTTGCGTTGCTTGGAAAGCGTACGCGCATGGTTGCGGTCCTCACTGGATGTGCTCTTCTATGGGGCATCGCCGCAACGTGTTTCGCCGGAGTACGGAATTACTCCGGTGCCTTTGCGTGTAGATTCTTCATCGGTTTAGGAGGTTTGTTGTCTGATCGTTCCGATGTGTACAATACGTTGCTAACTCATCATCAGAGGCTGGGTTTTCTCCACTCATTCAGGTCTTCCTGTCTAGATTTTATGCGAGAGAGAAGTTGGGCACCCGGGTCGCTGTTTGGTTGGCAATGGCTCCCCTAGGGTATGTCAAATCTGAGATTGTTACGCACGAGCTTGTCTAACAACTTGCAGTGGGTTCGTCAACGGCATTGTGGCCTATGGTGTTTCGTTCATCACCGCGGGGCTAGAGTCATGGCGTATCCTGTTCCTAATCGAAGGTGGTGCAACTGTTGCCATAGCCATCATCGCAATCGTCGTGCTGCCTGATGATATTCCTTCTTGCAGGTGGTTTACAGCCGAAGAAAAGGACTATTGTGAGTGCAGCCAAGACGCATAGTGTTCACAGCTAACCACCATCAGTGATGTACGAACGCTATATGAGCATGGGCCCAGAGGTCAAAGAGATCAATTGGAAGCAAGCAGGCGGTGCATTGTACCGATGGCCACAGGTTATGCGTAAGCTGATGAATCTTGCTATATTTATTGTGCTCTGAACTGACACAAGAACACAGCTATGCTTATGAACATGTGCCAGCAGATCACAGGCGCCGCCTTGAGTGCCTATCTCCCGACACTTCTTAGCGAGAACGGTTTCTCAGGCGCTACAGCACAAATCGCCACATTGGCGCCGTATGGTTCCGCCGCCGTGGTATGTTGAACTTGCTTCTAGCATTGACATGAGAGTCGGCTGACACGTATCCAGTGCATGATTGTCGCAGCAAAAGTTTCAGACAGATTCGGGAACCGCGGCTGGCCGACACAGTTCGGCTGGATGCTTTTGATCGTAGGGTTTGCAGTCTTCCTTGGAGCGCCTACTGAAAACAAGCCTGCCCACTTTGCAGCTTTGATCCTCGCCGAGACTGGTCACTACAGTAAGGATATTCCAATATGCTTGCCCGGCTTTTACCTGACCATCATGTCTAGTCTGCACTCCTCTGATTGTCACCTGGTCTGCCAACAACGCCGGTAGCGAGTCTCGGCGTGCTGTCGCTGTACCACTTGCGGTCGCCCTCGCCCAAGCTGTTGCGTAAGCAGTCTGATCTCTCTGCGGTGTGATATGAAAGCTAATCGTCTTCCAGAATCGGCTCCGGCTACCTGTTTCCCGCGTCAGAAGGTCCACGATACACGCGAGGAGCAATCGTCGAGGTCACGCTCTCGATCGCTGGCATGGCATTCACGTTTGTCTATATGGGTTTGATCAAATGGGAGAACTCTCGTCGTGATAAGAGAGAGGGAGGGCCTCCAGCACCAGGAACCCGGCCGGACACTGCAAATGATGCAGACGAAGCCGAAGGTTTCCGTTACATTGGTTAGACAAGGGAAGTCTGGATTTGAGGCTATCTTTGACTTTCTTTGCTCTTATTTTCTTGGAGTGGAGCCATCATTTACATCTTTTCATAAACACAGTGTTGAAGGCTTGCTCCATTCACGATCATTGCACAATACTCCTCGAAATAGAATGTCCAGAAAAAAAAAAAAGGCTCTACACCGCACAATCTATCATGCCCGCCTCGAATGCTGGGATAACTCGAAACAGCAACGACTAGACCAAGTTAATGAGTAGGAATTCTGAATGAAGCTCAACCAGTCATTTGAAGCGACTTACGTTACCGTTGACTCTCTGACGTCTGGGAATAAACATGTGCTTCACAGGCGACTGCCATCGTCCAAAGCCAGGCAAAGGCGTACAATGGAGTTCGGGCAATCCTTATCGTTCCCTAGATTCTCGCCATGAACGATGCCGCCCGGAACCGAGTGTAAAATGATGCCTTTGATGACCATGGTCACTTGCATCAGCAAATCAGTCAAACTGACGAAACAAATCACTGCGGATGTGATCCGAAGGGTTTCAATGGTTTCTCCTAACAATGCCTAGTGAACAACCCCATACCCCCGCACATGGCCCACTGTGGAGGCGGCAGCACGGTCGCCAGAAGTCTGGCCATAAGATCAACCTTGAAGGCTTTCGGACCTTGTCCGCAAAATCGCGCTATACGATATAGGGTCGTGTGCGTGTAAGCATCAGACTGTATCTCATGTCACGCCGCGCTGGACCCCGATTTTCTTTGTAGACTTGAATCTCTCCCCGAGCTTGCGTGCCTCGGTAACGTAAAGCAGAGACGATATCACTTAAGAATTGCGGGCTACCTCCGATCATGTCCGATAGAGACCTCACAGAGACCACGACTGGCTGTTATTAACGCAGACGGATAGTCTGACATTGTGATCTATCTCCACCGTCTCGGAGACCGTCCATTCATGCCAATACGTGCTGCAAATACCCTGCCGGCGTCGGAGAGCTCGCCATATCAAGGGACCGAAGATGAGTTCTTTAAATGCATACTCTCTCCTTCTCAAGATCTGGCTCAATGCTCATACCATTCTTAAATCGCTAACGGTCTGACGACTCCTCCCAACTACCACTCAGATCTGATACCTCACCAGCATCCTAAGTGCTTCCCAACTCGCAATCCTGCCTTGAACCTCACCAGCTCACCCGCCATGCACAACAACACAACCACCCCCGCCACCAACGGCGCCCCCCAAAACACCTTCACAGTCTCCAACCCCTGGCGAGACCGCATCCTGCGCGGCGAAATCTGCTCCGTCATGTCGTGCAAGTTCTTCGTCAGCAACGAAGTCGCCATGATGGTCAAAATGGCCGGCATGGACGGCATGTTCATCGACATGGAGCACTCGGTCCTCACCATCCGCGACGTCTCGCAACTGATCCTCGCCTGCAACTACGTGGGCGTCAGCCCCATCGTGCGCATCCCGTCCAAATCACACTGGCACCTTAGCCGGATTTTGGACGCCGGTGCCGCGGCGGTGGTGATCCCACATTGCGAGACGGTCGAGCAGGTGCGCACGATTGTTAGGGATGCGAAGTACGCTCCTCTGGGCGTGCGCGGGTGTGCGGGTAATCAGCCTGCGTTGAATTTCCAGAGCGTGCCGACGCTGGTGCAGAATGATCTGCTGAATAGGGAGACGATGGTGATTCCCATGATCGAGACGCCAGGTGCGGTGGAGCTTGCGGAGGAGTTCTTCGCGATCGAAGGCGTGGATGGGATTCTTGTGGGCTCGAACGATCTTTGCACGGATCTTGGAATTCCTGGCAAGTACGATGATCCGGCGTATTTGCAGTCGGTGGAGAAGGTTATTGCTGCGGGAGTCAAGGCGGGTAAGCCGATTGGGATCGGAGGCATTGGAGGTCGATTGGATCTTTTGGAGCGGTTTTTCCAGCTCGGTGCTACTTGGTCGCTCAGCGGGGGTGATGGCTCTATTTTGCAGGCGGGTATGAACAAGTTGGGCAAGACTTACTCGGAGATCAACGAGCGCGTGCAGGGTGGACGCAATAATGGGAAGACTGCGGTGTAGTCGGTGGGCGCGGTACGGTCCAAGATCAGGCTGGAGAGATGGCAGAAGTGAAGTTTATACCCTTTCTCAATCGAGCATATTTCCATTTCATAGTCCACCGCAATATAGATTATTTCACCTGGAAAGCATGAAACGCCCAATTCTGGAAAGGACACCACCTTATGGCGATCTCCACGCATTATCAACTGCAGCGGCTGATTCCACTACCCTTCAACCCATGCAAGTGAAAGGAAAAGAGAGAGACAAAGATCCCGATCGCAAAACGCCTCGCTGAAATACCCAACCAAAAGAGACAAGATGCAGAGAGAATAAAAGCAAAAGAGATGTCCATGAGTAGAGCTCCTCCACCATTTTAAAAGTCGATCCGATCCGATCCTATCCGTCCAGACCCCATCACAATGGCTTAAGCCATCGTCTTTCCATCATAGTAGAAAAGTAAGCTGGCGTTTCGGACGAAGCACACCTAGAATAGATCCTCGGCCCTCTTCCTCCCGCGGCCTTTAATGCGGCCGTCGAAGAGGTCCTTGCTGCCATTTGGAGCACCGCCTCCACCTCCGCCTGAACGGTGAGGGAAGAGTTCCTTAGCGAGATTCGCGCCTCGTTCTCTGTTCGCACTGCTTGCGCCTAAGATTGAGAAACCGGGTGCCTCATTGCCTGCGCCCTTGAAACTAAACCCCGGATCGTCTTGGTGATTCTGCGAGCGCAGACGGCCGTTGTTGCTGGGACCGCCGGTGACACGGGAGAAGAGATCGCCTTTGCCTTTGCCGTTGGAGATGTCGTTGTTTGATTGGCGCCCGGCGCGGCCAGGCCCTGAGAAGCTGTAAGTAAATGTTCCTGTTTTCTCGTCTATACTGTACTGACCGATTGCGGTAGCGACTTCATCGATTGCGATGTCGCGAGCCTCTTGGCGGCGGTGCTGCGCTCTGTCTGGGAAGAGCTCTTTGCTGCCGTTTGTTGTTCGGTCAAGGAAGAGGTCAGTGGTGCCGCCGTTTGCGGGCTTGCGAGGCTGAGGGGTTTGACCGCTGGCTTTGAGGGCAGAAGCTGTGGCACGGGATGGAAAGAGTTCGTTGGTGCGGGCGAGGCGAGCTTCTTGGTTCTCACGGGTGCGGCGGAGTCGAGGTGGTGTAGCGGAGCGTTGCCTTGCGGTGCGGCGGTGAGGTTGGTCGTCGGAGAAGCCGTAGCGGCCGTCACCATCGCGATCGGGTGATGCACTCCTCTCTCTGTATCGATCGCTGCGTAGTCTGCCATTCTCCCTACCTGCGAATAAGTCCTCGCCATGCCTGGTTCTTCTTTTGCCTTCATAGTCATCGGCTGACGAGTGGCTGACTGGGCGAGCTGAGGGCTGAGGAGCTGGCGCCGCATCGTCGTAAAAGTCCACGTTGAAAGGTGTTCCCTGCTCTGAACCGCGTCTGTGGAAGAGGTCATCCGCCGATTCGCGACGGTTCCTCTTGTACCTAGGACCGTGCTCTCTGGCGTTCTTCCTCTTGCGCGGTCTGTTGTCCGGATCCTCGTCTGGGTTCATCAAATAGAATCTGCTCCTGTCCTTTGCGCCCGGTGCTTTCACATCCGCCTCGATGGCCATACGCGCCTGCAATTGCACACCTCCCAAAGCCTCCAGAGGCTTCACCGGGCGTAGGCTCAGCGGCTCGATCTCATCCTCCACCGAAAGAGCAGCAAGCGCATCAGCCGCCGCCTCCTCAGTGTCAAAGACAATGTTCGCGCTCGTGTCGTCAATCCATTGCAGTCTCCGGTACAGCTCCATGTTGCAAACTTCGCGCACGCCGTCTTCGATCTTCCTGGTGGTCAGATCGTCAAGCCCACGCAAGTGAACTTTTTGAGGCACAACGGCATTCGGATCTACCTCTCCTTCTTCAGGCGCCTCTTCAATTCCATTCATGACCTCGTTCTGCGCGGCTTCCTCCGCCTGTTGCTGTGCGCGCGCATTGATTGCTTCGGCTTCGGCTTGCATGCGCGCAACCTCTGGGTCGATCTCCATGTCAATGTTCATGTCGATGTCCATATCCGCGTCGGTAGCCATTATGGCGAGTATACCCGGTTTGGGCAAGATCAAATGTGGATGGGAATGTAGTGGAAGGTCGGTGGAGCGACGTTAAGTCGCAAGTTCTCGGGTGCTGTGAGCATGATTAGGAGTTTATAGCGTGAGCAGCTGATCATGAACGTACAGCAATCAAATATAGCGGAGTGAACACGGAAGCATGTGTGTAGGTGTGTGAATGGTAAAGAGAGTGTGCACGAAGTGAGGATGAGGCTCAAGATGTTCAGACGAGTCAGTCCAGTCAGGTCCCGCGCGCGACGTCGGCTTTGGAGATGCGAGGTGACGCGAACGCCAAGACATTCACATGAATGAGTTGATCGAGCTATGAGAGTATATATATGTATGATGCGAGTACGATCTTGCGCTCGAATCATTGAAGACCATGCTGGCACATCAATCACTTGCATGAAACGTTTTGCCGCATGCGTGCAATAATAATGAGATAATGTCGTCAGCTCCACTGCCACATGCCCGCAAGATTCCAACTGCGAACTTTTGTTCCTCGCATCCGTGATGTGGACACGACTGCCTCTTTGCGGTTCTCGATCGTGGTATCGTGCTCGGTCTACATCAAAAATTGTCTTCATTTCAGCGCGGTCGTAGCTCAGGTACCGCTTGCCTCCCTATAAAATGACAGGGCCTTGTTCGCTCCGGCGGTGACGAATAATTCGTTCCTTTGCTAATGGTTAGCATATGCTCTTTGAAGCTTTGGACTTGTCGAGTATCTTACCTCGCACTGGCAGCCTTGTGAAGCCACTTGACAGCCCAGAGACATTTCTCACTCTCAGTCTGCGTCGCCACGCAATCACGTCTCTCAAGCGACCAAATCTTTGCCTTGCCGTCGTGAGATCTGTTGAACAGTTAGCTATTCAAGAGTCACGATTTTGGAGACCACATAAAAGTCAGACGAACCCGCTCAGAAGATACTCCCCACTCCAGTTCCAGCTCAAGCTCATAATCCAGCTCGCATGACCAGTCAGGTTCGCCACTTGCTCTCCAGATGTCGTGTCGTAGATAGCGATGATCTGCGCATCGCCCGCAGCCGCCAAGTACTTGTTCGCCGGACTGAAAGCAACAGCGCGAACGGGCTTCACGAGACCACTGAGCGAATGGGCCATCTTGCGGGTGCTGTTGTTGAAGATGTACACGCTACCGTTCTGGTGACCCGAAGCGGTCATCTCGCCATTGGGGGACTGTCGTTCGAGTTAGTGGTGATGTTTTTGCCCGCGGATATTCCACCAGACTTACAATATCAACACAAGTGCCAAAGCTGCCCTTGGTCTCGAACTGTGCGATCGTCTGCGCCGCTTTCACGTCTTCATTGATGTTTGTCGTGTCGTAAACATTCACCCGTCCATCATGAGTCGTGGCAGCCAGGAACTTGCCCTCTGGACTCATAGCCAGAGCCCAATGTTCGCCGGCTTTTTCGGCTGCAGACGAATCGTTAGCTACAGTACGCTGAATATCAGCGAAGAGCCACCCACCTTTAATGCATCCCTTTGCAGCCCAGATGCCATCCTCTCCCGAAGACCAGATCCTCACATCGCCTTCAAATCCCACACTCGCAAAGACGCCGCCTTCGCTTGCAGCGCAAACATGATGACAACCAAGTGGGTGAGCCTTTTCTAGGACCTGCGCTTCAGGGAATGGATTTTCCTCTGCCGCGCTTTCGGGGTTGATGGTGCTGCCTGCGATTGTCGAGTGCACTTTGATAGAAGATGAGCCAGAGGCCGATATGAGCTGTGTTGGCGTGACGGCGAGAGAGAAGATGTCGGTTGGATGGGCCTGGGCGACTGTGTGTGTTTGGAGGTATTGTTTTGACATGCTTGCGGTCGTCTAGCGGCAAAGGCTCGCTGGTGCTCCCTTGTAATTGCTCTATGCGTGCAAGTGATGTGAAAAGGAATGTTGGTTTTGATTGGAATTATTATTGACACGCCGGATTTGCTGTGGTGACGTTTGGATATGCGGGCGTTTGGAGATGGGAAACATTTTGCGGGGGAGTCGTGAAATTCAGAGATTCAAAGAAAGCCTCCCAAGTCCGAGGCGCGGATAATAGTGTTACACTGGATTTCCCATTGCTGGGTATAGCTACAGATATCTAAAAGATTTTTTTAATACACAGATTTAACATGCCCTGCTCTGCTGAGATGCAAAACAACATGTCTTTTCCCCATGAACGCCATCGCTATGCCCAAACAAAAATTTGCCATCGGTCTCATCCACCTCTACTTCTGCTCGGTCTTGTCCTTCATTGTCTGCTTGCTCAAAGGGTCTTTTCCGCTGGCCTTGAGCTGCTCGTTGATCTCCTCGAGCTGTGCGACCTTCTGTGCCTCAACATCAGCCTTGGTGGAGAAGTTGGTGCCGAACCAGCGCTTAATGCTCTGCACACAGTAAGGGCACAGAACGTGAGCGCGCTTGAGCTGTCCACAAGCGCTGCATTTGTTGAGTGCGGTCACATCCTTCAGTCCCTTGCCGGCCATGAACCTGGATCTCTTCTTCCTGTACAGTATGTTAGCCAATGTCTTATACCTCCGGGTCGGGTATTGGAAGCCCTACGAGTGACTCGTCTTGTTCTTAGGCACAGCCTTCAAGATTCCCTCCCATAGCGAATCGATGATACCGGGGATCGGAAGCAGAGCGGCGGGGAGGATGGCGGTCCGTAGCTGCGAGAAGGATGGGATGCGGTTGACGATTGATCCCGCAGGTTGCTGGGGGAGAAGCGATGCGCGGGCGATAGGCAGAAAGGCGGCGAGGAATGAGCGCGTGGGCGCGGCTGACATGGCGGCCATGGTTACTGGAGTTATACCAATGGGTATGGGGAGTGGCTCTGGTGGTCTGGTATGCGATGCGACGGGTGTAGCAAATGGATCAAGGTATATGGCCAGGGCAGTTAAGGCAAGCGTGCTTCGGGGAAGTAGAGCGGCTAGTGCCGAGGCTAGCGCGTGCTGGTGCCCCTTTCCCGCGCGCAGGTCAGCCAGGGCCATGGCCGCCCATCGCGAGAGACAGCAGGCCAGGAGGAGCACATGAACCCTTGACCGAGAGAAGTAGCTGCTGCATCCCATTGTACCTCACTTCACCCACTCACCCACTGCTACTTTCCATTACTTACCTCCCGAACGACGCTTCCCTCGTTGTCTCTACCTACCTTCTCCTCCTCTTCCATCAGCCTAGCGCGACGGCTTGATACCCTCTACCACGCTCGTTATCCAGCTCCAAACGCCAACTCCGAGGCCGTGAACGCTGCGCCGAACCAAACAATACACACTTCCACCATACACCCAAACCCACACCCTCCCATTTCGCCGCCATGTCCAACGTCGGAGCGCCTCAGCAGCACCAGCAAGCGCCTCAGAGCGTCTTCCCCAAGAGCCACGTCGGTTTCGACAGCATCACCACCCAGATCGAGAAGAAGCTCCTGAAGCGGGGCTTCCAGTTCAATGTTATTTGCGTTGGTAAGTTGGACACATTGCAGTGGAGGGTGCTATGCCTCAGAGATAGGCGCGTATGGTGTGCTTGCGACGGCGAGGGTTCAATGCTGCTCAAGCTGTTGTCAGTGTCGCAGAGACGCCGCTTTGGATCTCTCCATCGAAGACCGCCAAACAGTCGACACGCGCATTCCATAGCTTTGCAATTCCTACATATGCTAACTTTGCATCTTCACAGGCCAGACCGGTCTCGGAAAGTCCACCTTGATCAACACCATCTTCGCCTCCAACCTCGTCAAGTCCAAGGGTCGTCTTGCGCCCACCGAGCCCATCAGGCAAACCACCGAGATCCAGGCTGTCACCCATGTGATCGAGGAGAACGGCGTCCGCCTGCGCCTGAACATCGTCGACACCCCTGGCTACGGCGACCTTGTCAACAACGACCGCTGCTGGGACCCCATTGTCAAGTACATCAAGGACCAGCACTCCGCCTACCTCAGGAAGGAGCTGACCGCTCAGCGTGAGCGGTGAGTCTATGTGGTATCTTAAAACTTCCGTTACACGTGCTGACTTTCGTGCAGCTACATCCAGGACACCCGCATCCACTGCTGCCTTTACTTCATCTCGCCGTCTGGCCACGGCCTCAAGCCGATCGATATCGTCGTTCTGAAGAAGCTGAGCGAGACTGTCAACGTCGTTCCCGTCATCGCAAAGGCCGATTCTCTCACTATGGAAGAACGCCAGCAGTTCAAGGACCGCATCAAGGAGGAGTTCGCTTTCCACAACATCAGGATGTACCCCTACGAGAACGAGGAGAACGACTCCGAGGAGGCTGCTATGAACGCCCACATCAAGTCCATCATTCCCTTCGCTGTCGTCGGCTCTGAGCACACCATGAACATTGACGGGTGAGTGCATTGAGTTCCAGCACATTTGCAACCCAGCTAACCTTTCACCAGCCAAAATGTTCCCGCCCGCCAGAACCGCTGGGGCACCATCAACGTCGAGGACGCTAAGCACTGCGAATTCGTCTACCTCCGTGACTTCCTTACACGTACCCACCTCCAGGACCTGATCGAGACCACAAGCCAAATCCACTACGAGGGTATGTTGACTGTCTCTGCCACCCGCACACGATCTCTCAATCTAACACTTGTACTCCAGGCTTCCGCGCCAAGCAGCTTCTTGCCCTCAAGGAATCCTCCGCACAGATGGGCGCAGGCGGCTCCCGCCCCATCTCCCCGTCCGCCGAGCGCGAGCTCTCGCGAGGCAGCGGCGTCCCCGGCAGCGCCGGCGGCAGCCGTATGACCATGAACGGGTACTAGAAAACCATCTCTGCTCTCTCACTCACAATTCCCCCCGAATACCTCTTTTAATCGAGCAGAGACTTAATACTTGTTTCTTATCTTCATATCCTGTATCTTTTCTATCAACCCCCGCAAGACAAGCCACAATCTCTTTTCCTCGCTGAGCCTTTGATTTGGAGTTCATTTCCGATGACTGACATTCCGCTTCTTGGTGGCGTCTCACAGCTTGCCGTCTGCTCTCATCAAACTCGGCACTCCAAGTCATTCGCGCGCATTCGCTAGTCAGGGTTAAAGACTGGGCTTTTGAATCTCTCTGACGGTCACTTCCAAACCCCCGCTCGGAGTCAGAAGCTCATACGGCGGAAATCTGGCTGGCGCATCGCTTCTTGCGGATCCGGAGACTCTGCCGCCTCACGGTGCACTCTTTTTTTTCTTCTCTTTTGTCGTCTCTTGTTCTTTGCGTGTCAGTTTGGGGAGGGAGGAAGTGTATGTGGAGAATTGGAGGGCAGGAGAGAAATTGACGACTACTACTACTACTGCTGCTGCTGTTCTTGTTGTTGCTGATACCACCACGGGCATACCTCTTTGCCTTTCCTTTTCTGTCACTTTGCAAGTTTTGACAATTTGTTTGCTTTTATTGGCTTCTTATCCCTGTTTCTTACAAAAGCTTGGTTTTTCCCACTTTACCCTATCTCGTTTTCCCTTTCATCCCAGCTCAGCGATGGAGTCAGAAGTGTCAACTACGTGTAGAGTAATCTTGGCGTTTCATTGGCGCCGTATTCGAAAGAGTCTTCGTGTTTGTTGCAATCTGATACTGGGAATTCTTGGTTTGCTCAAGGTCTAACTTGTGGACACCCTTCTCGCAAGCAAGTTTTGCTTTGCTTCATGCTGGGTGAAAGACATAGGGCTTAAGAAGACCTCGTGGTTGAGCCATACGAATGCGGGATGCTCCTCGTTTGCCACGTACATGTGAGATTCTTGGGCTCGGCTGCGTCTGTTGTGGAACCCTAGATTATTGTCGGTGTTGTGAAATCTGCTACTCCCACAAGACCAAACGTCAAGCACAACCGAACAAGGTACTCGAACGCAAGCATGAAGAAAAAAGAAGAGAAAGTAAGTCTAATCTCGGCAACAGAAGACACAACGAGATTTGTTTTCCACTGTGTCACCGAACCAGCTTTAACTACTTCCTCGATGCAACGATGTGCATCAATGGGGCTCGCCCAGATTACGCTCCCTTGTACGACTCGTCTCTCGTCTCACATCTGACCTTCGGAGTCCATTGATCGCATGGAAATCTCTCAGAGGCGATGTTGCGTCAGGTTGGACCATGCGTCCTTGATTTGATCCTGAAACGCGTGTGCCAGGGGTAGACATCAAACAAAAGCAAAGAAAAAAGCAGAAAATAATCCAACAGCTGGTTTTCGTCAAGCTCGAACATATCAGGTCAGGAAATTCCTTGAGCCGTTCTGCGTGATGTCGTCCAAGGGTCGTATCACGTACGAGGTTTGGAAGGTATGCGTGAAGTTTAATCGTTTGTGACGTTGGAGGGACGGGACGATCGTGTTGGTCCGTTTGGTGGGTATGGCAATAGTATGTGCACAATGTCATGTAGCCATATGAGTTGTGCTTGCCGATCAGTCTCTTTGCTTTTGCAGCGTACGTGGGAAAGGGTGGGAAGGTGAGGCATTTCTTCGGTGTTGGCTTGGTTTGGGAAGTGGAAACTTGGGCCGCATTGGAACGGAAGTGTTTTGAACTTCCTCTCTTGTGAATCAGTGGACATAGTTCCAGTCTACGAGTGTACATCTGACTGGGCGTTTTGTGTTGCTCCAAGCTGGCATCTAATGATATTCTCGTTTCTGTTGACTTGGTTTCCGATGGACAGCCTCTCACCTTCTTGATCGCCAGCATCAAACAGTCGAGCAAATCTCACAACTTTTGGCTCAGCAAGCGAAAGAGTCGGACCACATGGGATCACCACATGGCAAGTTGCCCGTACCTGGAAGTCTAACGCTATTATTCGTAAAGGCTGCAGTTGCCCTTCTCCTGCCCTAACCTCAGAGCGGGTGAAAGCGTGGCAGGAGAGTGATTGTTAGTTTCGAGAAGGGTTTCAGCTCTGTGTGCAGAAGTCAAGATTTGGCTATGAGAGGTGATGCGCATAGTAGTTGGGGAGTAGCTTCGTACAAACGTGGCACGCAAAGCTGGGTCGGGGCATCTTCTCCCGAGGAAGATATCTTGGAGATAGACTGTACTTCAACCACAAGATGGTAGTTGACCACGTGCGAGCCACGAGTACTTGCTGGCAGATGCCTGCGTTGTCTCACTAATCTTTCTCGACATGTTTCCTCCTTCGTTATAACCTCAGATTGCCGTGTTCGTAACTGCAGAGTTAGAGTACTTATCGTCCAAGTTCCGTGGTCAAGGAAAGGTGGCAGTCTGCGAGCGAACTCATGCACCACGAAATGACCTCTGAGCATTCAAAAAAGATGCGAGAGGCTGCAAGTTACCACACCGTCTCTGATTGCCCATCGAGCCATCACGGTCCAGCTCGATTTGTCGCAACAACCACCGAACCGTAAAGAACAACACCAATGCAATGCACAGCGCGCTGGTGTACCAGAAACCCGTCAAGACAAGACACACACCTGTGCTCGACCTCCGGTACAGGAGTATGACAACCTCGATCGAGGCCATCGTACAAGATACGGTGGTAACAGGTATGGAGGGAGCTTGACCTCAGCAACAGCCCAGCAGGCCAGCCAGCATAGCCACGCATCTCGGCCCCAACCGAAGTCGCAGGGCGACGACGCGTGACGAGGAGGTAAATAACCTCACGGCGTGCCATCGCGGTTACCCGATGCAGCTACGAGGTCATCTCCCATAACCTTCTTCGTTTCATGCTCATATAGTCAAGACCTGACGATCAGGAAGGCCGTCCACAGGACTTGACATGAGACCCTCCAAGATAGCATGGTCGTCCACCCATCATTATTCTCTCATCAAAGAGAAGATTTAATCCCGACCCATCTCCCCACCCGGAACTTGCACCAGGGCGCTGGAAAAAGCGCGGCGAAGCTTAAACCCGACTCATCTGAGACATTCTCGTCTTCCTCGGATTCTAGAGCCGCGCTATAGCAGCGGAGTTGTTATAGGTCCCAGGCGCTTGGAACTCCCGGTCATCCGGCTGAGCTGGCTCCGAATCGATTGATGGCAACTTACGTCTAGTCAAGCAGAACCACGGTTCTGTTCTTCTTCACGCCCCTAATGAAATGTTCTGGCGCCCGCCGGCCGCCGAGCCGTCTGATCGCTACGCACCCTGATTCCTGGCGCCGTAGGTTCGGTTGGCCTTGCGAAACGCTGGTTGCAAGCAAAGAGTTGCTGGTTCCTCTGGGTCTTGTTGCTTAGATGGGCGAGCTCCGCCGTCCGATCACTGGAGGATGTTTCACCAAGGGAGGTCCGCGGCTGATGGTGGAAGGTAGAATGCGCGTTATGATGGGCGAAGTGACGGGTTCTGCGGTGCAGGCGGCTCATAGAGAGGCAGAGGCTGTGAAGAACGGGTGTCTCAAGATCGGGGAGACTTCTGGTGCCGCGTTTTGGCGCGTACCGGTGATTTGGCTGTTGTTGTTTCTTCGTGTGTGTGATGAGAGAACTACGGCTTGCATCTGACAGCCTTGGTACGCATGGTCAGTGTACCGCTTGCAAGAAGAGTGATGTTCTCGATCTCTGATTTGAAGTGAGGCGCAGGCGGCCACGCGAGCTGACAATAGGGTCCAAGTGACGATTGTAAATACTGTTGCCCTGCCCTTAGGTTGAAATGTTTGTTGTTGTTGAATTCATCCCCACACGATCCTTTTTGGTGACACCTTACCTTCATCCAATAATAGCGGCTGGCCGCTATGAGTTTCGATCAATACTTTGAGGACAGCGAAGCAGACTGGCTCGGCAGCAACAGCGTCGATGACTGGTACAGAATTGTGGAAGAGGCACTTTACACCGCAGAGCTGCAACCAAGACGACAGGGAGGGCAGCTCGAGCTCAGCCTCATGAAGCCATTGCCGATGATACCGGAAGATACATTCGAAGAATCACCGATGGTTCTTCCGATTGATGCAGCCATACCTCGACGTCCAAGCAGCGTGTACAGTTCGGACGCAGACTTCTCGCACTGGCCGAATCCTCATACAGTCGAGATATATGTGCCTGAGAACAACAAAGAGCACGCTTTCCAGAGCACAGATGAATGTGCTATTGTCCGTCGGCCGAGCAGTGTTTACAGCACTGATTTTGATTCACCTGAATCTCTGGAGAGCAGCGCATTAAATGACTGGGCCAGCGACATCTGTGTGGTCAGTGACAACAGCAGCATGAGATCTCTGCGAAAGAAGCCGTTCGAGCGCACATCAAGCGATGTTCGAAGCTCCGGCAGCGACTGGTCTACTTCAATGGGAAGTAGCGATCTGGAGCGGAGGTCGAAGACCAGCAGCATTTACAGCGTAGACAGCAGCGTCTACAGCTACAACAGCCACGTGAAAAGCGCGTGCATGCACGCACGCAATGTCTCGGATGGCTCCGCAATATCGTCCAAGAAAGTGCGCTTCGAGGAGACAGCGATGGTGTCCTTCTTCGATCTGTCCGACAACGATGAAGATGAAAACAGTAAAGACGATTCAGAAGGGAGTGGCCATGCTAGAGTCAAGTCGTACTCTGCCAGCAAGTGTCTCAAAGCTGGAAGACAGTTGGGCAAGAAAGCCTTCTCACTCCGCATTGCCACGTCGCCGAAGGCAACCCAGACGCATGCAAAGGCTGCGAGCATGCCATCGAGCGATGTGCCGGCACTCTCTGCTTGGCTATTTCGCTCTTCTCTACTTGACAGAATTTCCACATCGCCAACAAGTCCTGAAGCAGGGCTTGAGGGCCAGTTGATGGCAGGTGCGGCAAAGAGCGCAAAGGCCAGAAGGATACTTGGGCTGGAGTAACGGCAGACGAGAGCCGGAAACTGTGGTTTGGAAGGGTTAATGACCATGTACGAAATTAATGAAGAGACACGCTGCGGAGGATCGCCATCCCGCCAACCTGGAGTTGGTCGCTAGAGCCGCGGAATGAGGGAGCGAATACGAAGTTGGGCGTTTAGCAGACGCCAAGTGCCAGGTCTTGGTATTGTAATTAATAATGATCAAGCGAATGGAACATTTTCTGCGAGTATGCAGTAGTGGTGCTGTAGTCTTGCTGTAGCCTTGCTGTAGTACGGCACATCACCCGCACGTGCGCTTAGGCGAGGAGTGAAGGGATGCTGGCACCATAGCTTGTGAGACGACTAGGAAAGCGTGGCGGACGGGTGGCTGCGACGGCGGTAAGTTTGGCAATGATGATGCCAAATGGCGTAAGTTTGCACGAGTGAGGTCGAGGGCGGCCTAATAGAGAAGGGTGACACAGCAGGTACCGTAGTGAATGTATGAGATGCATGCAGTGTGCCGTCCGGATCTGCATAGGCCTGCGAGATGCGCACGCGAACCATGGATGGCAACATGAATCGTGAAGAGCCATGATCGAAATCGTACCTGATCAGATATCGCGTGGCGTGTCCGGCATGAACTCTTTTCGGCCTTTTCTCTGTTCGAGGCAGATCTCGACCCGTCCTGCCGTCCGATTCAGGCACACCACAAGCATCACAGGCCTCAGGCCATGATGCCCTTCCCGTTCCCGTCACTCTATCTCAACATCATCCACCAGCAAACGTCGCTAGCATGCCAAATAAACGTCCGGCTAGCGCGTCGGTGCCCTTGCAGATACTTCCTACCGACAGTAGTAATACGTGCCCTGCCAGCTGCAAGCACTGCTGATCTTGGCTGTTACTGTTACATAGCCACGCGAGACCTCTTCCCAGCGCCAGCCAGCTGGACCTCGCTAAACTAACATATGATCCTTGTCGCCGATTGAGCGCATCACTTCTATGCAGAGAGCATATTCTATTTATGCCGGCGGGTAGGCGGGTATGCACAATATAATTCTCCCGAAGCTAGCATAACCCATGCCGCCCCTGCCCTTGCCCATGGCACGTATGGCACCATGCCAATATCCATGCCTGCTCTCATCCTTAGTCTGTGGTCCCCTCTCCACGCCTCTCCGCCATCAATTGAGACTGGCTCGGCATCGCAAAACAATATTGTGTCCTTGCTGCATACGCCGCCGCACTTCTGGCCCGTGAGGGTAAGATATGGAGACTTTTTTGGCCCACCGTTTTTCCTTTTGCCTCTGGACTCTTCGTCCGTGGGGCCCTCGCCGCCTAGATCAGGCCAATGTGTGCCGTGCCAGAGAGTTCACATTTTGACTTGCCTCTAACCGGACTTGACCTCTGATCTGTCCCAAACCCTCGCAACTCTCCGTATACCTGCATCGCCCGCATGGGCCCCAAGCCGGATTAGCAGCCCGACCAAGCAATCCTCCTCCCAACTAATGCTCCTGCGTCTTTACTGTGCTCAGCTCGCTGTTATTATCGCATACCTCCGAGGTTTGGACCGGCGCCTTCCTCTTTCTCTCTTTTTGACATACACACCACACTCCAATTCAGCATACCATACATCCTACCCTCCACCACCAGCCGCCTCTCTATCTCAACATTCTCTCAGACCCTTGAAACAATTCATACCCATGACCTCATCCCATAGTGCTGGCCTGCCCAGCAGCGTCTGCGGCAGTGCCAACGACAGCACCTACGCCTGCACTGACCGATCTTCAATCCGCTCTTCCGGCCAAGCATCAATCACATCCTCTTCAACCGGCAAGCCCAAGCGCTCAGTACGATTCCAGGACCCAGTCCCCGTCGAGCCCGAAGTCCACTCAGCACCAAGCGTCTCTTTGACCTCTCTCGACCTTTCCTCAGACGACTCTTCCTACGGCCAAAGATCCCGACAATCTTCCTCAGCCTCATCTTCAATCGCAGCTGGCAAGCAACCAATCCGCAGCGCCTCGCCCCGTTTCGGAAGACCACTGAGCCTCAGACCATCGCTTGGACGAAATCAATCCAATCATTCCGTGACTTCCACGGCTTCTGCGCCGGGTGAACTGGAATTCACGGACTGGCTTGCTCGCATGGAGCAGTCCAGGTCGCCTAGGGATCCGAGAGAGGTCGATCGCAAAGGCAAGGATGGGAGGAAAGATGCGGATAAAGAGGACCGGAAGAAGAAGAGGCGTAGCTGGGTGAACCTCTTGGTGCGATAAGAAGAGCGGAATGAAGACGACGTGACCCTGGCGGTCAGTCGGTCAGTCGATGTCGTCGACTTTGCTACGAATCATGGCAGGCGTCAGAGGAACTGTGGAGCGGCATAGCGGGCTTGGGCTCCAGCAGGCGCACCTTCTTGCTTCATGTTTTTGTTGTCCTATTTCTTTTCGCTTTGGGGGAAGCAGCAATGTCCGCGCGGCTGCTTGCGTTTCATCTCATGTTTCTGGAGTTTTTCTTTCCTAGATGTCGTTCACTCGACGAAATCATAAAACAAAAGGATGGTCCCGGGGTTCGGTTATGATAATGCTTATTGAAGGGACGCGAGATCACGCACGCGGGAAATCAAAGATATAAGATGCACGACGTTACTTATCAGCTCAATGAATACGAGAAAGATCATCTGTCACACATGGCGCAGCGCCACATACCTCACGGCCGGGTCGGGCTTATCGAGCGATAGCTTGTGGCTATATCGAACACGAGATAAGATATCAACCAACGTTCAGATACATTGAACGCGGAGGACACATTCCCATCATTCACGTTCCCAAGTAGGCAGGTATCTATGAACGAATCAACCCAACCCAAACATCGCTCATGCGAAAACCAACTCCCCGCCCACATTCCCAATCCTCTCCTCCAACCTCACCACATTCGTCTGCCAATTCCGCCCATCGCCCGCCTCAACCTCCAACACCGTGGAATTACCACCATCACCACCACCATCATCTCTCAACCTCAAATTCCTACACGAAGCCACGAAGCCCCCTCCCTTGGCCCAAGTCACCTTTCCCCATGTATTCACAAAACACCCGTCCAAATCCAGCCTTGAAGCCTTCCACTCTCCACCCTGCAAATCAACCGCACAATCGCCTACAAGGTACCTTCCCTCCTCAATTCTCAAATTCCTCACACTCCTGTCATCTCCCAGGCCGCCTCTGAACACCACACTGCGCGGCTTTGCGGTTTTGCGCGCATGCGCTAAATACGTTTCCGCTGCCTCGTTCACAATCGCCCGCACCTTTTCAGCAGGTAGCTTGGGCACGCGATCGTAAGTGTACAGTCCATTCGTTTCCTGCTCGATGTCCGTCGTTTGAGTGTACACAAACCCACCGCAGACGCCCGCATGCACAACCGCACGGCACAACGCTTCGAAACGCGCGAGCAGGTCTTCCGTGGAGGTCGCGGTTGTGTAGCCCCAGCCACGCTCGTGGTGTTCATCGGCGCCAGCGGCTCCGGCGGCGATGTTGACTCCGCCGAATTCGGAGTTGAGGACTGGCGCGGAGGGTTTGTGGGCGCTTCCTGGGTCGTTGGGGAGAGGGTTCAGGAATGTCGGACGATTGGTTGTGAGGAGGGTTTGGAGGTCGGCGGTGCGCTTGGAGAGGGTTGGTGCATCGGCGTAGTCGTGGAAGGTCGTTAGGTCGGTGATGACGTGCTCCCAGCCGCAGTTGTCGTTGATGGGTCGGGATGGGTCGAGAGTTCTGGGGGAAGTTGTTAGTGTGAGGAAACATTAGAGTGAAGAGGGGAAGTAAGGCTTACTTCGTTTGATAGTAAAGGCTGCGGATGTGGTTCCTGTGGTCGGCATTGTGGCTCAGCTCGCTGTAACCCCAGCTCTCATTCACTGTAGTCCAGGCCACAATGCACGGGTGGTTGAGGTCTCTTTTAACAGCTTCGGTCCATTCCTGGTCGAAACGGTCGGTCATTTCGCCACCAAAGTCGTAGGTGCTTGCCATCTCACCCCACACGAGGAAACCAAGACGGTCGGCCCAATAGTGGAAACGGGGATCTTCGACTTTCTGGTGCTTGCGACAGCCGTTGAAGCCCATGGCCTTTGACAGCTCAATATCGGTCTTGAGCGCATCGGAACTCGGAGGCGTTATGAGAGATGACGGCCAGTAGCCTTGATCAAGCAGAAGGGCTTGGAAGTAAGGATGGCCATTCAGACGTAGAGTCCCATCGCCATTGTTCCAGCTGATTTGCCGCATTCCTGTAGTAGTGTGGACTTCATCAATCTGCTTGTCGCTTTCATCAAACAGCCTGAGAGTGATATCGTACAGCTGAGGGAAGTCCGGAGACCACAAAGCGACGCCGTTCAGCCAAGCCATGTTGTTATCCAGTGGTGCTTTATTAGTGATGTCCTCGGGCAGAGTATCCAGCTGCTCGCGAGACAAACGCATACCCAAATTAAGAGCAATGCGCTTCGCAACAGACAGCTCTGCTTTGGGACTTGTGGCCACGGTTTTGCCGGCAAAGCTCGACTCCAGTTGCACAGAGTATTTCTTGCCTGGCTTCCTTCCCAGAACGGAAAGAGTGGCATGGAGCACGCCACTCTCAATGTCGTCGGAACGCAGAACCAGTCCGTTGCTGCTATCCGCCAGCCTAGTCGCGGGGACAGATTCCAACCAGACGTTCTGCCAAATGCCACTGGAAGGAGTGTAGAAGATACTTTCCGGCTTAGGGCCCCAAAATTGCTTCCCGCGTGGTTGAGTGACATCTGTGGCTGAATCGAAGACTCTCAGAGTCAGGCGATGCGTCTCGTTCCCCGTAGTTGATGGCCTGGAGAAGACGTCTGTGATGTCGATGTTGAACGGCACATGGCCTCCACGGTGGCCGCCAACATAGCTACCGTCCACCCAGATGGTGCACTCGTAGTCTACAGCACCAAAGCGTGCGAGGACGTGGTCTTTCTTAGCTTTCTGCTCGGGTGTGCGAGGGTCATGGATGTTCCGTTGGTACCACAGGACTTCGTGGATGTTTTGTTCGTTGATTCCGGAGGCAGGAGACTGGAAGACGTAGGGTACTTGAATAGTCTTCACAGCATTTGAAGGCACGCCATTGAGGTGCCATTGTTCGTCAATACCTTGGTCATGATCGTCAAAAACGAAATCCCAGGGTCCATTAAGAGATGTCCAGGCCTGCTGTCGTTGGAAGTCTGGACGAGGGTAATCATGAGAAGCAGTGGATGTCATTTTCTGTTTCTTGCGAGGTGCGAGCTAAGGGGCGAGATGAGTTACTTGACAATCAAAGCTGTTACCTCTTACGAGCTTTCAAAGATCAGTGCCAACTGTTCGATGGAACGACACACGCAACTAAAGTGGGTAGAGAAGGTGGCCCGGCGGGGTTACGCGTTGCCACGATGTACGTACTTTTCCTCTGCAAGAGCGACCATCGCAACTTGGCCACACTACCAAAGTATACGGGTATACAGTCCTCGTGCCTTTGTCCTAAGCCATGCCCAGATGTGATGTTCAGCTAATCGTGAAGGCCCTCAGGCGCGCCTCGAGGCTAACTATTCGTGAAAGAGGATGATAATGTCACGTGCCATCTCCTGATCAATGCTTACGGTCCGCTTTGCCTTGCTCCGGAGCTCCCAAGGGATCTTGGTTCTCCCTTCGACATCATCACACATCTCTCGCTCATGTTCCTGCTGACTGCGCAAAATCTCCACTTCTTGCAGATGAATCCGTCGAATATCTACAATGGCGTAGCAATGGGAACCTTGATCTGGGACTTTGCAACCTCAGTCCCTCGAGTGGAGCTCTCGTACAGGCTCACAGAACGCCGCGAGATGACATCAAAGGATGAAAGGCAACCGCTTTTGGTTGCTACTGAGTGATCTACGTACACGCTCTTAGTTGTTGTCTTGGTTTTTTCAGCACATCACCCCACGATGGCGAGATAGCCTTCTGTTTCACGTCGAACATGCAGCATCAGCATATGTCGCTCGTCCGACAGCCCAGCCTCGAATATAAGTGGTAGAAGTGCGTTCCGGTGAAGGCGAGTAGGTAGCGATGGAAGCAAGTCCGGACGCATACGACATGTCCAGTCTCGCCACTCTTCCAGGCGTGGTATGATCACAGCACTGCTGATGTTAAGACAAGACCAGGACCCATCAATACAAAAGGTCCGTATTCCCGTCACAACTGACTTCTCATATCTCCTCGTTGCAGTCCGTCCATACACCAAAATGAGTTCTTCAACTCTGACCAATGTGACTTTACTGGCACCGAACGGGTCGATTGCTATACATGATGATGGACACGTCCTATGCATCCACGGGCCTGAATGGAGAACAGCGCTTTATATCACAACTTTCTTTGCCACGAACTACCTCGCACACGCAGCCACAGTCAAAGCAAGCCCCGGAGACCGAACGCTTGTGGGCATTTATCATATAATCTCAGCGTTGCTTTTGCCCATGTACGGTCTCATTCGCGCTGCCAATGCCATTGCAAGGCGTCACAAGTGGAGAGGCTCTAGTCTCGAAAACGCCTGCCGCGCGGGCGCTTTATGCATGGTCGTCCGGGTGCCCGGGTGGATGCCTGCAGAGAACCAGTGCTTCGACGCTTTTCTCTCCAATCTCAATGAGGAGAATAACAAACAAGGACAAGACGAAGAAGAGCCAAATCCACGAAATTGGTCTCTGCGAGCACCAGATCAAGCTCCAGGACGGATTATCGATGTCGCAGTCAAGATTTATCGACCAGACCATGCCGAAGAAAACTCGTGTAAGTGGGCTTATATCGACACCATCGGCTCAAAGGCCATAGTGGACCTCTCCAAAAAGAGGGTGCATGGGTCCTTTCATCTTCCACATGGCTACGGGTTTGCGATCATTCCTCGTGATTCCCTTTTCAAAGATACCGCCTCAGCGCGCGGAGAGCTATCCTCTTCCTCGACTATGGCGAAAGCGCTGGCATCACTCCTACAGACTCTAGCGGCTTTTTCGGCACTACTAGGTCGTCACGAGGACTCTATTGACAGATGGGGCTACGCTTCCTACCACCTTACAACAGTCCAGTACCTGATCATGACCATCGTCAATTTTATCAGCAACATGAGCACGGCAGATTATCCGTGCCTGTACATGGTCGAATCACCGGTCATGGACGAGGCAAAACAAAGAGGGGCAACGTTTGATGGTTGTGTGGCGAAATTGTGCTCACTGTACACCGAGCGACCCAACAGGACCGAGCTTAAAGAGTGGGCGGACTACACAAGGCTATCAGTAAGGCAAATCCAGGCTGCCGCAGGCACTATGTTGTCGAAACTGTTCATACAGTTCAGAAAGCAAACCACTATCACAGAACCAGATGGGCCGATGAGTGGCGCACCTACGTCAGAAATTATTCATCTTACCTGGAACGCCAACGCGCCGGAAGTAAATGGCAAGGCTCCTCATCTGTGTGAAGAGATGCTCCCTGCCACAAAGATCGGCTTCCAATCGACGGACGGTGCAAACTATATAGTCCATCATGCCGTCTGTTCCAAGCAAGTGAGAACGCTATACGTTCCAATGTGCCCTCGCTTTGGGCGCGGCGACGATCGATGCGAAGCTGACGTCAAGCCTCCACGGACCAGGCGCTCAACAGCTTCTGGAATACTCTTGGAGATAGCTTTCAACTCAGTAGCCGTTGGTGTCGTGATCTTAATTGTCGCCTCGCAGTCTCGTTGGCTCAGCGCCGGTAGCGCTTCTTCTGTTCAGAAAGTCATCATGCTCCTCTGGATCTGCGAGGGAGTCTTCGCTGTGCTGCTCCCTCTGTCATTACACATCCGACAGATCCTGGGGGTAATGGCGGTTTGGACTATCGTTAGCCCGACTTGGGAAGCAGAGCAGAGAGACTCGGGTTTTGTTTATCTGCTGGTCCCCATCGCACTTTATTTGACCACTCTACTGGTTCCGGTACTCCAACTGTGTTTATACGTCGCTCCCATATGGGGGTTCGTTCTCGTTGGGCAAATGTTGACGGAGCGGGGTCGATGCGTGACACTATATTGATGTGGACTGATCGGTGACCGGTTGAGGCCTGGCAAGAAGCCCCAGGATGAATTTCCAAACTGCAATGAGATTGAATTTTCTTTCATATGAACTTGGTTGGATCAGAATCCAATGTTCCTCAAGAACGGCTCGTTTCTCCAAAACTCACCCCAAGCTTGCGGCCACCGCTCATCCCTCAAACCGACCAGCCAGTCTTTGAATGGAACTCTCTCATCGCCTATCCTCAAGATCCCGTTCTTGACACCATTCCAGCCAGCAATGGGCGCCTTGATATGAGTGTGCTTGTTGCCGCAGAACTCAAACCAAGAGTCGAATTTCCCCGTGGTGTCTGCCGTCTTGCGCATCTGGAAAGTCGTTAGTCAACGCGAGAACTACGCAAATGTTATCTTTGTAAAAAATGTACTCACCTGATGACATCCTTCACACAAGTCGCAATTAGCGCACTGAACGCAGAAGTATGCTGAACCGAAGTCTTTCCAGTTGGCGCCCTCGCTCTCGCAATCGCCGTCGCATGCAAGCCAGCAAGAATCTTCTGGCATCCTGTCTTCTTCGCCTTCGTCGTCCACTGCATGCGCAGTGGTGGCCTCGATGGTTTCTACTACCGCCGTGACGGCCGGTTTGGTCTCACCAGGGTTCTGATCGATCGTTATTGTCGTGACTTTTGTTACTGTCTGTTCGTCATTCTCGTTCGCGGGTGCATCTCCTACTTCCAGATGCATAACGCCAGCTTCTTCTGGCTCGGTAAGTGTTGCGGTCGTTGGCGCGACCTTGCCGTCGCCCGAGTCGCCATCCACGTTGCTGTCCGTGTCGCTATCTCCATGATCGATATTCACATCTGTGATGGAGAACTGGCATGACAGGGCAATCTGCGCATCGCGCTCCAAACCGGGCACGCAAGCCAGAACCTTGGCCAGTAATCTGAAAGAGTCGAAATCGTTCCAGCCAACACTATCCGTCAATCCTGTCACGGATGTCTTGAAGGTTGAGTCCAAGAGTCGGTGGTACTCAATTGGTGTACCGATGGTGCGCGTCATTAGCGCAAGCATGACCTGTGTCTGCGACTCATTCCAGTTGTCGTCATTTCCCCAAGCGTCCTCATCACTACTAGTTCTCAGGTTGGGGAGTGTCTGCATGCTGGTGAGGAGGCTCAACTTCTCCGCCGGAGATGTGCTGGCGCGAAAGCACGTGAAGATGGTGTCTGCGAGGTCGAGCCTGGATTGTAATAGGTCAACCTCGATGTATTCATAGTCGTCGACTTTGAAGTCTGCTTTCAGGACTTCGTTGTAGAGCTTCATTGCCGTCTCGCGGTCGTTTTTGACAGAGCGATAGTAATCAGCCAGCTCCATTTTCGGGAAGATGAGCTTCGCAGATTCTTTGTTGATGGTGTCGATGTAACTTTCCCACCATCCAAGGACTTGGTCGATTCCGTCCTTGCCGGCTGTGGTTGCGTATCGCTCGAGATCGTAAAGCGAGTCACAACCCTCGTAGTAATCCCAATCGAACATGTCTTCAAAGAAATGCATCCTTTCCGCCACCGTCCATGTAGCAATCAGGTTCAGTGCTCCCTGGGGTTCGTTGCTCCAGTCTTTGACACGGAAGATGGCTTCCAGGTCTCTTCCCGTCAGCGTGTCGGTTTCTGTACGGACAGCCCGATGTTCTTCATAACTCTGGAACGCTTCCTCGTACTGACCAGTGTGCTTCTGGCACGAGGCGCGCAAAAGTAGGATCTGTTCGGCCAGCTGCGCGGATTTCTCATCACTTGCATAGTCTTCCGGCAACAGAGCAACCGCCTCAGCAATCGTCGACAATGCCTCTTCCAGCAGATGTTGGCCTGGTCCAGGAGAGAAATAGTTGGGATCCTCATCTTCATCCTCACCCTCGTCGTCGTTGGCATCATTGTCGCCCTCACTCTTACCATCGTCGACTGATTCTCCGTCGTCCGCCCCGGCCTCTGCATCGTCGTCATCTCCAGCTACACTTTCTCCCTTGTGCCCTCCACTTTCGACCTCTCCGTTTGCCTCCCCATCCTTGTCCTCATCCTCCTCTTCTTCCTCCTCCTCCTCGTCTTTTTCTTCTCCTTTTTCTTCCCCCTCTTCCTCATCCTCTCCCTCTTCTTCCTCCTCATCGTTCATAGCAACTCCCATCCGCTCCTTACACCGTGCAGTGATCATCAGCAGTTCAAAGCGAAGTCTGATATCCTTAGAGCCGACCATCTTCAAACCTTTGGCACAGGATTCTATAGACTTCTCATACTCTTCCCTGTTTTGCGTGATGTACGCAATGGCTCGATAGCCTGCCGCTGTTAGCGGCACATCTGCAAAGTGGCTGAGAAGCTGGAGTACATCCGTGTCGCTAGTCGTGTCCTCGTTGATCTCAAGTCCCGCGATGAGAAGAGCCGACTTGGCGTAGTGGAAGCACGAAAGGGCTGTGTCGCTTGATGATGCCTGAATCAGATTCTCGACATGGGCTCGGCCTAGGCTAACAAAGACTTTGTTGGGTTCTTCGCGATTGGCAGCAGCCCAGTCTTTGACGGCAGCGTCTATACTGGCCATCTGCTCTGCCTTCTGAAACCATGACTGTAGCTTGTCGGTAAATCGAAGCTCCTTCTGCAGAGCCACATAGTCCGGCGATCTCCAGGCCTCGAATGACGATGCTGCGCCACCATCGTTGGTGAAGATTCGATGAAGTCCGGTTAGGACTTTCTCGGACTCTTCATCCGTAATTGTATCAATGTCGATCTCGCAGAAGTGATGAAGCCAGAAGTGGGATGCGTAGTTCTGGAACTTGATGCCCCGATTGTTGCTGACGCTTGCTGGCTCGTTGCAGAGTAATTGCACAAGGAGCTGGAAGATAATCAAGTGCGCCCTGGATGGTGAAGTACGCAGACCGTCCTCTTCAACGTTGATAGAGCGGAAGTATTCGCGCATTGATCTTTCTTGGAATGATAGCGGCGTTCGTCCGCTTTCATCAAGAACTTCGGCATCAACGTACATTTCATCTTCCATGTTGCGGCTGCTGTTGTCGGTGTCGTCCTCTGCGTCTTCGTTTTCATCCCACTCACGGGCCAGTTCAAGAATTCTTGCAGAGCGACCAACGATCTCGTCCTCGATGTCGAAAGTGAGATCAGGATCGATGAGACGGATCAAATCTTTGGCTTCATCCAGAGTCAGATCACGCTTAGAGAACGCCAGAGCGGCAAACAGAGTCTTCAGGGTCTTGTAATGCTCTTCTGTGCGCCCTTTCTGGCATTCTGCTAGCATCACCTTGTACAAATCCTCCAGCGAGTGAGGAATGGAGCCTTCGATGTCTTTGAGGACTGTGCTCTCTCGCCCAATCGCGCTCAAACGTCGCAGCATATGCTCAATGTAGAGCATACCGTCCGCGGCATCCATAACTCGGTTCTCGATGCGCTTGCGCGTTCTTCGATGGAATTTGTGTAATCTCGGGAGCGTCTTGATGCGGGTTTGCGCGAGCTTACGCATGTCCTCAATGATGAGGTCCTTTGTAATTTCAAGCTCCAGCGGCTGCAAATCTCCCAAATTCTCTCGCAATTCTGGTCTACTGGTGAACAGGACGTGGATGTTCAGATGTTCCTGAGACACCTCTTTGAGCACCTCAGCCATGACTGCTGCATCATTGTCAAATGCCTCGTCAACACCATCCAGAATCAGGTAGAGGCACGCTTCAGACCCGGCCGGGAACCTGTTTGCAAAGAACTGTTTCCAGGGCTCTTCGTTTGCGTCGCTGGCGATCTGCCCAGCAACGACCTCGCAGTATGCGGCATTCTTTTCGGCGATCTCCAAGACGGAGCAGCGCAAGGCGTTTCTGAACGAGCGCAAGTCGCTAGTGCCTTCCTGGAAGAAGAACTGCGCGATCGAAGTCTTATCCGAAACCTTGGTCTTCGTAATCTCCAGAGCGATTGCGCGAGCAAGATGAGTCTTACCCACACCGGCATCACCGCTGAGCCACAAGATTCGTTCCGAGCCAGAGATCCAGCGCTGATACTTCTCGTTGTCGAAAATCCAGGTGGTGGTCGCTTCGACCTTGCTGAAGTCGATGTCTTTGCATTGAGTAGCGATCTTTTTCCGTGCAGCCGCTACGTCTGCGAAATGTCGTCTGACCTGAGCCAGAGCTCTGTGCTTCTTGCCACTAGGATCGCCCTTGCGAGACTCTGGCTTCTTTTTCTCGCTCGAGGGGCGCGAAGATGGTGTCTCCAAGAGTAGAGAGTCCAGCCTAGAGATCAAAGCAGCGTGCTGGCGTTGCATCGTTTGCCCAACGCGAATCACAGTGGAATCCACATGCATGATCGATGCGTTCACACCGTCAACTCCCAAGCTCAAACTCTCAACTCCTTCACGAATGAGCGACGTCTCATCCAGGAGGCGATCTGTCTTAACATCCAGCTTGTTCGTGGTCTCTTTGACTTCGACGACAGTTCGAAGTGTTGCGACCCCAACGGCCATACCGAGTTTGTCGATAGCGTCCTCAACCGTGGTATACGCACCAGCGAGCTCAGGATCCTGGCCGCCATCAACAACATTTCTCACCCACTTCTTGAACCGGCCTTTGCCCTTATAGTCAGCGGCAACGCCGCACAGCGTCAACATGCCCGCGAACACTTTTCGCACACAACGCTCGAATGGACCCAGTTTTGGCGATTTGGTCTCCAGCATCGAGATGCGATCCCTGGACACCGTCATGTCAGTAAAAAAATCTCGACGTGTTGGAGATATGTACGCTTTACTCACAGAAAAGCCTCCATCTCGGAAAAGAAGCCAGCAACGCGGTCATAATCAGCCTTGACGTCCTTGAACGTCTGAAACACATAGGTGAAAGCGGTCATCAAAGCCGCTCCCGGGATGGCTGGTGGGAACACAGCTGCAGTATCTACGTGCAAATAGCCCTCAATCAGCCCAAGTCTACTGTCATGCGACTCATCAAGACTTACCCGCAGCCATCTTTGCTCCGCTGACAATGCGTTCAATGCCTGAACATCAGAAAAAGACATCAGTTTCTAAGTCACCACTTGCATTCCACGATCCATATACCTTTCAAATTGTTCGCAAACGCAGTCCTGACCTTATCGACCTTGCCCCTATCATGGCGAAAAGAACTAAACGAGTCGGCCTGCGCTTTAGTCGCATCAATTGCTTCTTGCATGCTCTTGAACTGGAAGACCGCGAGATCACGCCCAGTCTTGGTTTTGAAACTCAACAAAGCCTCATTCCAGAGAGCTGCAAGGTCGGAAGTGTCCTCAAGAGGACCATCGGGCGGTTGGATCGCCATCTTGCGTACTGCTGTTCTTTGTGCAGATTTACGCCAAATGGAACTTGGTGATTGTGCCTACGCGATGAGTTTTAAGTTTACAGACACTCCTTTGAATGAAAATATGGTATTCGATAGAGGAAATCTGACTCCTAGGCGCCGCGTTCAGCCTTCTGACCAGGATGGCAGTCTATCTTCAGCTGAACGCCATGTTTGGGGGCCAGACGCCACCAATAACCGGCTAGTTACATGTATCAGCAGTAAGGCGAGCTGACAGTGAAACAGTATTGCTGACAGCATGTACAAAACACCTTCCAGCATACATGACCGCTCGTATCTTACAGTATCATTGCGAAGTAGATGGAAAGGGACGTGACCGGGAACTACGCAGACTGCGAAATAGGCGAGAGCCACTCCATCGTCACGGCTGTCAAAAATCGTCGCTTGTGACCAAGGTACAGTGATGATGAAATAGCGACAATAGATGGTATAGAACACAGTACTGAGGTCAGATGTCGTGTAGAGGCACGTTGCCACACGACAACGGAGGCATCTCCACCAATCCTCCCTCCGATCCTGGATCCATCAAAAACTCAGGGCCTCAGGCACGCCGCACATCAGGGTCTCCAACCTCCAAAAACATCAGAGAGAAGACTTGGCCTCCAAGCCCTAACAAATCATGCAAAGATACACGACTCAAACAACCAGCCAAGCCAAACGATTCCCGATCTCTTGCCACTCATACTCCACCGTCTCCACGCGCAGCAGGAATCGCTCCGTCCCGCTTTCACATCAACCGACAAGTGGATCGCACGGAGCTATAACCGTATAACTATCATTCGGGGCGCTCGGCGTGGGTCCCCAAAGAAACCAAGTGCCGTTCTCGCAGTGGACTTGATGGGGAGCTCGAAAAAAATCGCTCGGACAATTGAACGCGCGATCGTGGTCTTGCTTGAAACTAATGTCGTAGCACTCAGAGTGTCTACGAACAAGTCCTGTGCATCGTCGCACTGGGAAAAAAAGCGCCGTGGCAAACCTACCTCCTACGCACTGCGTACACACCACAGCCGCCCAGGTCCCAAACATTTGGATGCCCTTAAGCTCTAAGTGGCAAAGCGGTTGTTGCCCTACATCGTTATGATGTGATTCCTCTCACTATCATCCTGCCCCTGCCCGCCCTACTCGGCAAACCCTCTCGTTCATGTAATCCATGAATCATGCTTCAGCGTAGCGTGAACGCGAGTCCGGCGTCCAGCGCGAGCAGCAGAGCCATCCTCGCCATCCAGCATCGGTTCTCGCTCCGCGCGCCGAAGATCTCTGTTACACGACTGTCTACCTCCGTACGCTACACTCCACAGGATGATGATGAAGAGAGGAGCTACGATAATCATTTGGCCCCCGCTCCCACACTACCGCACTATAGATGATGCTCGCGTACAGACAGCGCATCCACCATGCCTCTCATTATCGCGAGGAGATAGGCGAGTCGTGAGTTCGTGCGTGCACTGGACCCCTCTTTCCCGGAGAGATCACGACGATAAGCCGTTTCGATGCTCCCCTTCCATGCGTGCCATGGTATCAAAGCTGCAGCAGCTCGTACGTTATCGCCTAGTAAGAAGCGAAGAGGGGAAGAGTGGGCAGGAGGAGCAGTGGCAGTGGCTAGCGCCGACGTGGGGTTGTGTTTTGATTAGATACAGATTATGTACATGTAGGAACCAAGCGTGCGTGCGCGCGAAGGATTGCTGATGAAGGCGGGGGTGGTGCAGGCGCAGGTGCAGGTGCAGATAACCAGCAGCGCTACGGCACCAGCCTCGTCAACACGCAGACAAGAAACGTCAACTAAGATCTTCCCTGCTTCTTAAGAGACGCAGGCGGGCGTATGCCAAGGGATTGGAAGGGCTGAGGGGAGCAGGGCTGGTGTGCAGGCTCGCAGGGTCGGGGGGTTGGTGGTGGGTGTTCACGGGGTGAGGGGTGGGTGGATGGCGTTTTGGGGAGAGGTGTTGTGTGGGATGCACTCGTGACATTTCGGTAGTGGTGATAGTCTGGGGAGTGTGATTGGCGATTTGGGGGTGATGATAGGGGGCTTGGAGACTAGATGCGGCGCTAAAGACTCGGTAGCTGTGCTGGATTGGATGTGTGATTTGATGATAGTCTTGATAGATGAGACAGGTGCGATGGTGATGGGGGTATTGTGGGTTTGATTGCAGTGTCGAGTGGCGAGAAAGAATAGGCGAGTGGCATTGTTGCGAGTTAGTGGGGAGCACATTGGAAAGATATGGTGGTACGAAGTGGAGAGGATGGATAGAGTGTGGTCGTATGACTGTGGCACAATAGTGCTTTCGTGTTTCTCGTATGATGAGTGTGCTAGCTATTCGCTAATCTATGGCCGCAGCAGAAGCGTTGTCTTGTGCTCTGCTGGAGGCGAACAAGTGCTTTTTGCCGAATGCAATGTTTCGAAACAAATCGCGCTATGCTTTCTTTCGAAGAAGAAAAGCAGAAAACCAGCTTGGAAGGCCGCAAAAGCCTTCTCAAATGCAATCCCCCAAAGTCCTTTCTCCTTCGTCGTACATCAACAAGAGCGTAAAACCAGGGTATCCTCCGTATGCAGTCGCGGTGAAACATCCACAATGCAAGACCTGCAAACCCCATTTCCCATTCCCAGTTGAAACACCAAACCATGTGCTGCTGGACCTGATAGCCAGCTTGTCGTAGTCGAGATATGAAAAAGAGAAGACCAGAAACCCAAAAGACTTTTTAGTACAGCGACGCGGGTGGCGACCCATGTCGACGATGCAGGTAGGAAAATTATTGATTGGAATTCCAAAGTGTAGAGGATGATTGGAAAGCTCCCATACTGTAATATCTGGGGCTTTCCAAATGGTGGGTTGGTTTGACCAAATGTTGATTGAGGTGGTGGCGTGTCGAGAGGTTTCCATCAACTGATGGATCCCAGGAGATGATATTCATTCATCGAAGGCTGGACCTGCGCTTGGCCGCACGAGTCTGGTCAAAGGAGCTGAAGTAGTCCTGGAGGGCAGCACGAGCTTGCTTGCTGATGCCGTTGCTGGGTACTGAGGAGCTGGATGTTGATGACAGCGAAGTTCGGGAAGACGAAGGAGTCAATGAACGACCGTTGGAGGATGATGAAGATGTTGAGAGTCTCTTCTCGTCGCGCTCAGTGAAGTTGTAGGCTGGTGTGAGGACGTAGCCAGATTGTGATGATTCCCAAGTTTGGTGCTCGGAAGTAGGTGTGAGGGGAGAGGCGGAGCCGGAGTGAGGAGCCTTCTCGAGGTCCGCGAGGCGGCAGGATTGTGAGCAGTAGGAGCCTTCGCACTGCTTATCGCAGGCGAGGCAGAAGTCCTGGAAGCAGTCCATGATAGCTTGTGTGGTGGTGGTAATGTGTTGATTGATCGAGGTGGTGGTGTTGATGATCCAAGTTGGTTCCAGTAGATCAAGTCGACAACTTGGCGTTGTAAGTATTTGTTGTAGTTGTTGATTGTCAGATCGTCCGAGAAGACGAAGACGGGTGCAATTTGTATGCTGAAGAAATCGAATGCCGACTATGACTGTGTAGAAGATGGTAGATATGGTCAGGCACCGTGATGAATCATAGGGTGCACGGATTGCGTGCTAGGCGATGCCCGAAGGAAAATGTGGTGTGTCAGACAGGCGTTGCAACGCGTGATCAATGGTGTGCGGCGAGAGTAGGAAGGTGCAATTGAAGTGATTGATTGTGAATGGGAAGAGACGGAAGTTAAGTAGGTACGGTAAGTGATAGGAGGCAACTATGAGGTGCTGTGGGAGGGCGGATTGCGTATATATGGCTCGAGAGGCGCGGGCGGGTGGGCAGGGCAGGAAATCATGGGCGTGGAGGCGACTTCAGCGATTGTTGGCTGCAGCAGCAGCAGGCCTGCCTGGCACCTGCGACAAGAGGAGCGCATGGAGCTCAGGCACGCTGGCGTGCAGAGCGAATGAGCAGACGGCGTGGCGCACACTGCGCTCCACTCTCGTTGCGTGACTGGACAGGGCGAAGGCGATCATGCGCCCAAAACGCAACAGGCGACGAAACCTGCAGCTAGCGGCGTGGACAGGTGGGCAAAGGTCACCACCGTCACCCAAAAGTGTGCGTGGGATGTCACTCGCTACTGGGCAAAGTCGTGATCGCGACTCGCCGCTCGGACTCTTGCTCGTCGTCGCTGAGGCCCCATCCGCCCACTGCAGCCCGGAGCCCTCCACACGCCAGCCTGTGCTGAGGCAGACTCTGCCGTCGTTTTCGAGCCTGTCGAGCCTGCGAGAAGGACGTCCCGAGCCACGTTCAGCGTTGGCCATGCACCGGGCCTGATGTCGGCGGCATCCCACCGGCTGGCCCACCACAGACCACCATGGTACCGCACCCTGGTACTCTGCCTTCCTTTGTTGCAGACTCGCTGGGGAGCCCTGCAGCGAAACAGTGTCTCGCTGGGACTCGTCCACACAGCAGGTCTGGCCGAGCCCAAACAAAAAGACGTGCTGCGACGACGACATCTTGGGGGCATGATTACGCGAGCGACAGGAATTTCACCTAGCCGCCCGATGCTCGACACACAAGCACTCGCACACGGGCCTCCAACTCGTCCGTAGCGGCGTGGGCACTCCATCATTGTACAGTACTGTACCTCCCAGTGCCATAATTTGCGTGTGGAGGGCGAATATAGGTGCGCACGGCTCCCCTAACTGCCAGTGGAGGGAGGAGGAAGTCCACACTTGTCCGTAGTCTACCACCAAGCACGGCAGTCGGCGTGCCTATCGCTCGCGACAAGACTTTCGTCGACGATTTTTTAGTGGTCTGTCAACCTAGTGCTGAGTTGCGCACGTTGTTGGCGTGATCTCCGCGATCAGCGCGCGAATCAGCTTGCTTGCCATGCTTGTGCAAATGATGCCCGTGTATTTCTGGTTCCCAAAGCACGCAATTTCTCGCTTCTTGCATATCGCTCAGGTGGCCTTGACCAGCTGACTATGTGTTTCTTCGAGGTCATCGTCGAAACTGGTAGCCCGAGGATAGTGGCACACAACATCCGTTTTCGTGACCACTCTCTCGAGCAAAGTGCAAAAGCACGCAGCAAGCAAACCACACTGCCGTGCACGGCCTGTCTGACTGCTGCGAGTCTGCGTTGTGTCTGCCTTCATTCCCGTCGCCGGCGCACGGCCAACTGCGCAGGTGTCGCCAATGCTCTCTCTCCTCCCGCCGCGTTTTTGTGGGCGCACGAACGCTTCGCTTGGGGTCAACGCCGATGCATGCTTCAGGCCTGAGCTGGCAACGGGCATCCTGAGACGTGCCTTGCGCCAGGTGTGTTTGGGAAAACGTGCTTTGCTTTCGCCATGCTCACGACCAATGGCGAAAACGGCATCTATACTTTCCGGAGAGACCCTGGAGCCGAAAACGAACCAACCCCAACAGTAATAATCATGCAAGAAGTGTCTCCAGGTACTGAGATACATTCACAGCCTCGCCCCGGCCAAATAATCCCCAGATGTACTTTTGTACATAATTCACTACTGGAGGGCCAGGGTTTGGCTGAAGAACCCGAGCAGGGGTTCGCACCTCAACCCAAGTCCTGCCAACCTTCAGCCCCCTTCCCTCCAAACTCCCACCAAACTAGTAGACTTCCCCCACGCCGCTAAGGCAGTAGCAAATTGATGCTTAGCAGAAAAATCCTGGGGTTCATCGAGATATGGCAATCTTCCCAATAACGCACGAACCGTATTTTCCATCCCTATCTCTCCCCTTCCATGCAGGAGCAATAGACATGCGACAGCAGCAGTGGCAGCAGCAGCGCTCGTTCTCTCGGCGGCCACCGTGGTCGATCTCCACTCTGGTGCATTTGCACATTGCGCGGCCGAGACGGCACAGACACAGAGGTGAACGATGATGCGCTGCGAGCCCTGCGATGCTTCGCATGGCCACGTCTCACAGCAGCACAGCAGGCCTTAGCAAGCGTCGCAGGCCCTCACGTCAACGGGCAGCAGCATGATCCAGCAAGAGAAAAAAAAAAAAGACCGCGGAGAATTCCTGCCGATCTAGCCTGAGCGCAGCCAATGCTGGCCGTCCACGGGGTGGTACGAAAGCGTGAAAGAACCACAATCTATCCACGGCGCGGCGCCAGGCCAGAGCTCGAGCGGACGCCCGCATAATGATGTGTCGCCATCCCCACACTCTGGCCGTGGATCATGGGCAAGCGCACGGTTGTTGAGATTACTATTGACTTGACAAGCGAAGGCTGGACCTTAGGGACGGATTTGGCTCAGCAGTAGGCACACTATGGCCCCATTCTCTCTGTCCATGCGGCAGGAGATCCGGACGTAAGCCACTCGTCTGTGGCAGTGTGGCTAGACGCAAGAAGGCACCCTCGCACAACAGAGGCAAAAGAGGGGAACCTTACGAGCTCGAGCTTTGTTCGTGCTGTATTTTGCTTAGCGCGGGTTGTCAACCGCATTAGGTTCGCATTGCATCGGCAACCACTGCGATTCGCCCGTCTGCGAGCCTTCAGTAAACGGCAGACCCCAGACAGAATGCTGTGCGGCGGAGCCGGCATGTAAGTTTTGTACGAGGCGAGCAGAAACATCCACTGTCTGCCTTCTTTTTCTTCCTGAGGGCGCTGGGCCGACCTTGCACACAGTCCACTTTGCGCGCAGACGTGCACGCATGCAGCAAGTGCGCTCGGATGCGCTTGGGCCCGCAGGCACGCCTTCTAGGCAAACGCCCTCTCCTCAGCTTCTTCGATGATCGAAGACATTGTTCGTGACATGAGGGCTGTCGTTGGCAAAAGCGCCTTAGTCTGCCATCTTATGCGCAGGTACCGTGCGTGTTTTCGCACATGGCACGTCTGAGCTAAGGAGGCGGACGAGCATCTTAGCTGCTGCGCTCTTACGGCAGTCGGTGCTGCGTTATTGTGATTGCCGCTTTACAGAAACGGCTTCATACTGCCGGTTGCTAGACGTGCATCACTATCAGCGGCCCATGAAGCTGTTGTTTCGTTGGAATGTTACAGAGTCGTTACAGAGTCGTCCTGTCGTTCCGAATCAACTACTGGCAACAGCCGACGTCGATTTCATCGTATGATCATACCTCTACCCCTGACTGGCTCCCACGCCTGTGCCCAAGAGGAGTAACAGATCTTGCATGGCATTCACAGCAGCAGTCCCAAGCAGCAGCTATCCGTCAGATTCCGCTCAGTGTCTGGATTGGTGAGCCCGTAAGCGTGGCGACGATTCTCAAGTTGTCTGTGAATGCTTGTTCGAATAGCTAACGGTATATACTCCTGGTGACGAAATCGATCTGCGTCTGTTGACAGATGTCTCCATCGACAGGCGAGATTTGGTGTTTATGTAGTACAAGATTTCAGAGATAGGACCTGAACGGAGAGAAGTACCTGGTGTGGTCGCGCCAAGTTCGTGCAGCCTTGTCACGACCATCACGGTTGGTGGTGTCTCCTTCAAGTCTTCAGAATGACCAAACCGCCACCGAGGATCCCACCTTCCTACATACTTAGGGTGAAATCGAAGGAATTGTTCAAACGTTTGCTCCTGACCATCGAACATCAGAAGTGAGTCATGTTCATCCCTGACCGGACCGTGAACTCTTGTGATTTCGCTCAGCTTATGAACAGTTCTGGCAAGGTCGACAAGGTTATGAGCTTCTTTCCATTCGATCCAAACATCATGAGTGGAGCCACATTCACTGACACACGTGTTTTGGCGTTGGTGAGGGTATCGAGAGAGTAGTGCATTGTGCACGTAGAGTTCCGTAGAAGGAATGACACCACATCGTATCCGACATAACCAGAGCTCTAGGTTCGCCAGTTCGGGGTGCCAGTGACAGGCGTCAGACTGTTCAGAGAGATTTGCCGATCGCTGACTTTTGCATGTTCCCATACAATCCGTAGGAACCGGACAGCCCATGTTGAGTCGAAGTATTCGAATAGAATATCGAATGTGTTGTGAAGGTAGAAAAGTGACAGTGCCTTCGAACGGATTGCGTGACACGTGAGAAGAAGTGTAGGGACTTCGAAGCCCTCGGAGCTCACCAGCACTGGCTGGTCGTTGGTGAGAGCATATTCGTAGATCTTTTTTCTGAGCTCGCCTGGGAGGCTGAAAAGGGGCGAATCGATGGTGGCCAGCTCTTGTCGTGGCATGGCGATGGTGTTGTTGCTGTTACGACGCATCAGTAAGAAGGGTCCACTGTGAGATATGAATATATATCCTCGAGGCACCAGCAGTGCATGCATGTCGATCAGGCCAAGGGTGTCTACGATGCAATCAATTGACTGGACTCACAGGAAATAGCTTCACATGCCAGTGCCGATTGTTGTTACCTTCCAGCTCCAATTAATGGAAGTAAAGTGTACTCGTGACTGGCTGGCCGCGCTGGCTGCCCACGGCCAGGGAATAGATTCAGCATCAGCTCTGAGAGCATCGTAATGGTCAATGTGTGACAAAAATTGCGATTGACAACAAGACATTGTACGGGGGCAATGCCAGTGCATGTGGAGGATTCAAAAAGGAGGAGAATAGGGCGTAATGTCCGCGATACTTATGGTAGGTGTAAGTGAAGCCTGCTTGCTACTTAGCTGTTTTTCGGTCGTTCGAGTCGCTGCTACTCATTGCTGTTCGAGAGGCGCCCGAGGTCAAGCGGCAACAGAATTGTGTACTTCTGTACTCAATGTACAGTTGTTGCTGTTATCATTATCATGTTGGGATGAATCATAAGTCAGAAGGTCAGCGTGCAAGTTGTTTCGAAGCTGAGGTGAGAAAGAAGGAAGCAACGTCGTTGGAAGCCTTGGCGTTGCTCCTAAACACGACTCGTGTTCCTTGAGGGCTGTCTCGAACGTCAGGAGAAAAGCAAGCGGCATTACAAGTGATTATTGTTGTTTACCGCGACCCTCACACATACAAACCAGCGACCATGTGGCCCTCAATAATAGCCAGCCTGGCACTTCTGGCCAGCCAAGCACAAGCTCTCTACTTCTACATCGACGGACCCTCGCAGAAGTGCTTCTTCGAGGAGCTGCCAAAGGACACGCTGGTCGTTGGTATGGAACATGCCACCTAGTCGCATCGCGAGAGCTCGCCTCTAACAACGCCTCCAGGACACTTCACAGCAACGCAATGGAACGAGCAGGCCAGGGCCTACATGCCCAACCCTGAAATGGTACTTCCTCCCCCGCCAACATCCACGACTCCCGGCGCATTGATCTAACCTAATCTCCCGCAGGGCGTCTTTATCACCGTAGACGAGACCTTCGACAACGATCACCGCGTCGTCTCCCAGCGCTCCTCCTCCTCCGGCAAATTCGTCTTCACGGCCGCCGACGCAGGTGACCACCGCCTCTGCTTCACACCCACCAACGTGCCCGCAACCTCCGGCTTCCTCTTCTCCGGCTCGCAAGTCGGCGGCATCAAGTTCGAGCTCGACATGGCCATCGGAGACAGCTCGCAAATCGAATCATCGGACAAAGACAAGATCGAGGACGTGGTCAAGAAAGTCAAGGATCTGAACGCGCGCTTGCAGGACGTCAAGCGCGAGCAGGTCTTCCAGCGCGAGAGGGAGGCCGAGTTCAGGGACATCAGCGAGAGCGTCAACGGGAGGGTCGTCAGGTGGACGCTGCTGCAGCTGGCCGTTTTGGGCATCACTTGCGCGTGGCAGTTGAGTTATCTGAGGGCTTTCTTCATCAAGCAGAAGCTTACGTAGACGTGCTGGGGAACACGCTGGGATGATACGAAGCATGAGAGCAAGGTGCATAGATGGGACATTGAGACTTTTCTTGTTCTTTTCATTCCGTGTTCTTCTTGCTAACAAATGGCTAACCACATGATGCTCATAAAAGTCGTCGTTTCGTCCCTTCACATCGCATCAAAATATCTATCCGGCGACCACAACGCCGCCGTTGGCGTGAATGACCTGCCCGCTGATTTGACTGCTATCCGTGCTCGCCAGGAACACAAAGACCGTGGCAATCTCACTGGGCTGGCCTCCACGACCGATTGGTCCACTGAAGCTCTTCTGCGAATCCTCTGTCATCGTGGCAACGACCAACGGCGTCCAAACGGGTCCAGGAGCAACTGCGTTGACGCGGATGCCTTTCGAAACCCACTGGTTGTTCAACCCGTAGGTGAACGACACGATGGCTCCCTTTGTGCTCGTGTAGTCCAGCAGGTCGGGGCGGCCGATGTAGGCGTTGACGCTGGCGTCGTTGATGATCGTATCGCCCTTGGTCATGTGAGGGAGTGTGTACTTGGAAAGGTAGAAGAAGGCTATGCATGTGTGTCAGTCTTCCGCTACAAGTGGGGATGAATTCCAGCGCAGTTCTTACGATGAATGTTGGTGTCGAAGGTCTTCAACCATTGGTCCTCTGGGATATCAAGGATGGTCTCGCGCATGTACTGGAAGGCATGGTTGTTCACCAAAATGTTGATGGTGCCCATCCATTCCAGCGCCTGATCGACGGTCTTCTTGCAAGTCTCAGCGGACCTCAAATCGGCAGTATACAAGTGGCACTTGCCACCCTTCTCTTCGACCATCTTCTTGGTATCGTCGGCGTCCTTCTCCTCCCCAGGCAAATGCGTGATCATGACCTCCGCTCCCTCCATGGCGTACAGAACAGCAGTGGCACGGCCAATTCCAGAGTCACCTCCTGTGATCAGGGCTTTGCGGCCTTTGAGTTTGCCTGCTGCTTCGTAGGTTTTCATGCCTCCGTCGAAGGTAGGGACTTGGTCCACTTTGGGGAGCGGATCCATCTTGTGCTCCAGACCCGGTGGCTGCTGGTTTTGAGGCGCTGGGGGCTGCCAGCCTAGTATTTCATGTTAGAAACCGTTCTCTTAATCGGTCTGTGATGGACTCGTTTACCAATGTCGAACGGTGATTTTGGCTCAGGCATTGTTGCTTGTTGGACTGTTTACAGCGATACGATTACAGAAAGTACAGCAATTATTTTGAGGATTAATGGAGGTGTTTGGTCGTTTCTAGATTATAAGAACCAAAGCTCAGCGCCCGGATCTCCAATACCTACCGGATTATATATCGCGATTGACCATTATCTAGGAGGTATCGTCACAACGACATCGTCGAAGCATTTCTCGTGATGTCAGAGTGACCCACAGACGACCTCCCGGAGCGCCTCGCGTGTCTCTCCGCCACTGGACCCTGCTGCTAGGAGATGTAGGAGGTATCGAATCGACCAGGATCTCGGCGGAGAGTGCACCGAGTCGAAGCAAGCTCGTTTGGACGTTCTGTTTGCCGCAAGGTGTGTATATGCGTATAGCACAAAAATGTTGTGAAGCCAGCCATATGCAGTTGAGGGTTATGGTCTAGCCGCAGCGACGATCTCATCACTCCTCAAGCTCCTGCGACATCTCGTCTGTTTTCTAGACATATGTACTTGTAGACATCACTTTATCTTTCATCTATCGACAAAATACTAAGCCCGACCAAATGAGACTACGCTCATACTCACCGATAAGGCTTGTCTTCTACTCGCCGCCACCGAGAGCACAAAAACGCCAACGCCGCATTAAAGGCATCCATCGACTCTCCATACCATCATTCAAATCGAGATTTCCCCAATCGTGCAATGAAAACCACAAGTGTTCGAAGAGTATGTCATAAGTTATCCGTGTATTTTTGCGTGTCTATTTTCTGCTCCGAGTCGGCAGATGCTCCCTCTCTTTTCTAATGTAATGTAATAAGGTAATTCCTCAAATAAACCGAGTGGTGTATCCTGTAAAAACCAAAAACGAGCAATAAAAAGCCGTGAGGCCAAAAACCAAGTGGAAGTCTATCCCAGACATAAGCCCAGCCAGCTTTAGCCCACGCTCGTTTTTTCCGAAAGAACAAAAAAAGCAAAACGACTTTTTAGGGGGAGGGCCGGTTGTTTTCGTGCAAAAGAGTGGTATCGCAGAATTCTCCAGGCCCAGAATGAAAGAGATGAACCAGGGAAAGAAGATCAAAAACAACGCCGTCGCCATATGCCCGATTCGCTCAAAACGCAGACCCAACATTACTGAAAAGATGCAAAGGGCTTCCATGGAAGAAGAAAGCACCATGTTCGCTCATCAAAAAATCAAGCGGCAAGCTTCTGCTGCCTCCTCTGCTCCGCAAAAGCCTCTCTGGAAAGAGCGAGGACTCTTTCGAAGCCCTCGCGGCCCTTGGCGGCGTTCTTGCTGAACCTGTCAACGCTGACCTCTTCGATGCTGTTCTTGATTTTCTGCCAGCCGCCGCAGAGCGCGATGATCTTGGCCGTCTGGTCGAAATTGGTCTTGCCTGGGTTGTTGCTGGGGGTGTATCGCACGGTCTCTTGGACGGACAGCAGCTCGCTCCAGGTCAGGTTCTGGGAGCACATGGTGACGGACTTCTCCTTGGGGTTGACGTAGGAGACTTCGTAGACGAGGCTGGTCTCGTTTGAGCCGAAGAAGGACTTGAGCCAGTTGGGCAAGGCCTGCTTGCAGGTGATGAGGCGCTCGGTGCGGAGCTGTGAGAATTATGGTCAGCTAAGCTGCACTTTGGTGTGCGAGGTATTTCCTGGCAATCTCGACTTACAATTCCAGTCTGCTCGTTCAGCGATCGGCTCAGTACATCCACTCCGATGACATGCTCGGCCTTGTCGTTCCAAGGGCAGTACTTGCGCCAGTTGTTGGTGGAAACCTCTTCCCACGAGTAGTTGTACTCATGACGGGCGGAGAAGAGCTTCATGATCTCGTGCGGTGGCGGCAAGTATACTGCAGGTGCGAGCGAAGATTGTCGTCACCGGTGCTGGATGACTGATCGCGGGAAAAAAAGAGGACGGCGCGAGGCCTTTGGTTGAGTGTCGCGTGATCAGGATATGAGCGCCGGAATGATCTCTCGTGGGCCGCAATCGGCGTGTATGATCGCTTTGATGCGCGGAGATGTGCGTGGTCGTCGTTCGAGGTCGTCAAGGTGTCGTGTATAGATGGGTTGTGATGATTATTAGAGGAGGAGAGGCAAAATGACTTGGGATGAATTCCTCCCCGTGCATCTGTGAGAGATGTTTCCCGGGTGCGCACAGATCCTTTGGCGCCACCAGTCCGATCCGCTCCGGTCTCGCCCTCGGCTTGGGAAAAAGCAACTCTATCACATGTGCGACCCTTGAAACGTCGGAAATCGCATCCTCAGGCTCTTACATTTCTATATGGCATTCTTGCCGCTTGCCCGAATGTCGCCGACCTCAGCGGATGGAGACGGCTATAGCATAGAGCTTGTTGTTATTTCCATCAAGCTGGCGATAATATGCGATGGCACTTCTCACGAGGTTGATGTGGCTACAGATGTCTGAGGCCGTACCAATCGAAGAACCTCGTCAGACCCTGAGCAAGGAAATTGTGACAGGACATCACTACGAGGAGTCATTCAGTCATCCTACTAGATGAAGGGTCATCCCTGGACATTTAACATCTACCCATCACTGGACCGCATAGATCCCTGCATAACCCCAGTAAGCATGTCTTGAATGTGTGATGACTGAACCCACAGCAGGTGACTCAAAAGATATTGAAGAGAAAAATATTCATATGATACAATACTAATGTAATTATGGCAACAAAAAGAAAATTATTATGTTTGACTCTTCAGGGTGTCAGACCAGCCCTTGTGGTGGGAAAGTAGCAATAATAATCGCGGTAATCGACATTGCTTTTCGCCTCCGTTCTCTCTTCTCTGATCTTGTTCTTTGTTTTTCGCTTTCGGACTGGCTATACGAGTAGATGGACAGCGGTCTCAAACACACGAAGGCATGACTGGAAAGGGAGAAGGAAGGCAAGGACGCATCTTCGCATCCTCGTTTCGAAAGTGCGTGGAGATTTGCAGAAAGCACACCGGTCTGCGCAACTCAGGCGCGTGACGGCGGTGGAGTGTTGCTCTGCGAAGAGTTGCATGGTGAAGCAGGAGATTCGAACCAAGGAACGCGGTAAGTAGCAGCAAAATGAAGCTGTCTGTCGCGGTGGCGATGGCCAAGCATCTTTGGTGAAGGCCAGGCCAGCTGTGTCCTTCAATGATCGAGCGCGGATGGTGGCTTAGAAAGATATGATGAAATTGGTATCATGCGCAGTGGTCGTGACTGCTTTGATCGACCAGGACGATGGTCTCAAGTGTTGGTGTGCACTTGCTCGATGGGCTCAAGCCAAGGCGCGGTCGCAGAGTCCTTCCTCATGGAACGGATGGATGGCGCCTGGGATGATCTCTGACTGGGTTCGTTCTGTTGCAAGACGAACGATGCAAAGCTGACGGACAGCTCTTCCATGACCTGGCTTTGAGGGATGGGCTGAAGGCGAGTCTGAAGGCTCAGCTTTGGTCGATGAGATCGGTGGGAGCGCTTCTCGGTAGGCTTGGTGCGGTCGACCTTGGCATGGCGAGTCGACTTGGGCGGGATGGGGAAGATGGTGGATTGGATGAAGTTTGATCGAGCAGTGGTAGTGGACTTCTTCTTCGACTGAGTGGGTGAACCCGAGAGGCATTGCATGCAGGGTGCCAACGGGAACGAGAGACGAGGGCAAAGGTGATCCATTGTGTTTAGGGTCTTGTCGTTGTTAATGCTAGAAATGGTGTCGATGTCGTAGTCGCGGTTGATGAGTTGGTCGCTAGAAGCAATGTCGACGATGTGAGTGAAGAAGGTTGTAGGTTGTTGACGTGAGTTGATGATTTGCGGTATATAAAGAACGTGTGTGGGCTGTAAAGAGCGTGCTGGTGAGAGAGTGTGAGTGTCGAGAGTGTTTCGATGTCGTCAGATGGTTGGAAGAAACAGGAAAGCTGGAGGGTCTCCCTTATGATATACTACTTGCGTTCAGGCACACCAGCGCATTTAAGACATTGTCGGGATAGCCCTGGCGAAACCGCGCTCACGCCAGCCAGCCAGCGTGGCTACTGTACCAGGCAGGTCCTAGCTTCCAGGCCATTCAAGCTGACAGGCAGACGGGGTCAATCGAGGACACACAAATTGGCCAGAAGAATCGGCTATTATGACATGAACAGTCATAATACGGCGAGTGCCATGCCCAATCGGAAATCACGGTACTGGATCATCCAGCCTTCCTTTGAGGCTGGCGCCTCGCTGACTGACTTTGGCAGGTGCCCTATCCTGAAGGGACCAGAACAAGGGACGCCGAGCGCGGCTGAGACACGGTAGAGGCGTTTTGGCAGTGCGAACGCCTGTCCGGGGCGGCCGTGGGCTGCTATGGGCTTGAAAAAGATGTGAAGCGCGCACGTGGCAACCAGAATGACGGGTCAAATCAAGGCACAGACACGGGCATGCTGTCTTACGATCTGACACGCCAGGCTGGAAAGGAAAAAATTCGAAGGAAAAAGGACTTTGACCAACGCTCTGCGCGCGCTACTGATGGTTGAAATTTTCCTTACCATATGTCCGCATTGATTCCGAGAGATGAAGATCAGAATAGTAAGCTGCCATTTGAGACTCGCGACGATAATGCCCCCACTGCCAGACGGTGTGAGGCTGCGCGGACAGACCGACAGAGTAAACACTATCAGCGTTTGTGGCTGGCTATATTCTTGAGTCTCGAGTCGGGCGTGGCTTTTGGTAGCGAGAAATCCTGCGGGAGCACTCCCCGACATCCATCACCGGGGAGCCCATCTCGCGATCGTCGCTAGGATATTTCCAGGTAATGGGAAGGGAGATATTCTCTCATGCTGACGCCCACAAAGGAATTGTTCGCTTGATGCCGTCGAAAGCAGCCTAGGGCGCCGTTGTCCATCTGCGCGGGTGGCCGGATGGATGGCAAGTTCCCAGGCATGTATACGTAGGTACGACAGCAGAACGAGCCATCGGCGCCCAAAGGATGTCCTAGGGCTTGGAAGAGGGCGTCGCACCTGGCCCGATGCGGAAATTGGCGGTTGGCTTGGAGCCAGGTGAGGTCAAGCGGCTCTCGCCGCGGAGCAGCTGAGACAGGAGGGTGGGCGCTTTCTTGTTCGGTTTGCCTTAGCACTTGAGCATGTTAGGGACCAAGGACCTCACCTGCCACGCCACGAGGTTGCGCAACTCATCGGCCGGAGAGTGGCCCCGGGGACAGGAATAGGAACAGGCTGGCACCCGGTTGCTAGAGCATTCACAATCTCTCTATCGCCAACGGTCCTGCGCATGTGTCTCAGTATATGTCATTATTGCTGGACACTGCTTCGCTGACCCATCTGAGCCCTCCCACCCTCCAGTGCCATCATCACGATGGCTGCCCTCTCCCAATCACTCGCTTATGCAGCTCGAAAAGGTAACTGTTGAGCGCGCACGCCAGAAGCATCGCGATGGGTCTGGAAGGCATCGAGGATTGATATTGGACTTTCTGCTATTGCATACCACGAAAGAGCCAAACGGCATTTGCCTTGTCTCGAGTGCCGGCGCACGGGAATCATCGAAGAATCCACGCGTCGATCTCACCACGCGTGCATTGCATACTCCTTCACTACTGCCACTGCCACTGCCCTCTCCCGATATATTCTGTCGCATGCGGTCATGCTATAGATGCCCGCGGAATATACGCTTCTAACGACTCGTGCCACTCTCCCCAGCTCAGCCCTAATGTTGCGTCTGGACCCTTCCTTGACTCCTGTGTTGCTTTCTGATACACCCAATGACCGCAAATCTTCGTTTGGGACAAATGACTGTAAATCAGGGACAGCGGCCGTCCCTGACGGACGTTACAACACGCGTCAGTGGTGAGCTTTGTTAAAGGGAGCCGCCTTGTCAGAAAGTGACACAATCTCATTCTGGATGAATGTTCCAGACCCGAGAGCAACAAGCACGCTGGCGAGGCTGGACTCGAGGACATGTCGGAGACGCGACTGCATAGGAGTGTTGCGCACTCGACCCTAAGGCTTTAGATCTCTTTGGACACTACCAATCAATTGCATACTACTTATCCGTTTTGGCTATGAATGCCTCCATCGATTAGGCCGGCTGGCCCAATGGCAAGGCGCTTGACTACGAATCAAGAGATTGCAGGTTCGATCCCTGCGTCGGTCAACGAGAACATCCATCTGTCCAATAGGTGGAAATCTTTTTGCTTTTGCATCATGCGCATGCAAAGATTTGCAGAAAATCCAGCAAATGGTCACGGCGAGATTGAGCTTTGCTTGAGGATATTTGTACTCGCCTGATCAGAACGAACGAACGAATCGTTCAGCAAATCCCTTTTGCTCTGGGGCAACAATGTATCCAGCAGTGCCAGCCAATTTTTGCCGCAAACAAACTACCACCAACTTCTGGGAGTGTTTTAACATGCATGCTAGTACATCAGGTATAATATATTGACATAGATGATAGAGATCCGGAAGCGAGGGATTTTCAAGGTAGAAGTCTTGTACTTCTGCGGTTTCAGGCCAGATTTATCTGATATGGTAGACCAAACCAACACTCTACAATTCTGATCCTTTTGTTCAAATCTTGTCATTGGCTGATTGGAGGTTGGTCAGCTAAAACTATATTCTCGCCTTCGAGATGGCACTTTGATCATCATTCATGATATGAGAACGACGACAACAACGAGTGCCAACTGACCATACACACCGCCATGCATCATTCAACGTTTGATGTCCTCGTTATCAGAGAAAAGAAACACATCTTACCAAGTAAGTCCACCGAGGCCCAAAATCCAAACCTCGGCCCATGAAACGGTTCATGTTCGCTTGCAGTTCGCTTGCAGAAGTATCCCCCGCAGTAGGAACACCTTATCCCCGGATACAACTCCACCTCAGCTGTATATTACCTGCGGGACCTCCTAACTTGACTTACACATTGACCTTGCCACCACATCTTCTACAATACTCGAGCCATTAAAAGAGGAAGAAAAAAAAAACAGATCTGATTGGGAAGCAGCCAAGAAACACCATCAAAAATCTCCCAGCATCACCCAAGATCCAAAAACCGCCCATCCCCAACTCCATCCCCGTCCAGCCCACAAGCAAACCCCAAGAAAAAAACAAAAAACAAAAACAAAACCATGTCCCCCAAGCAAAAAGACCCCGTCTACGTCCTCGGCGTAGGCCTCACGAAATTCATCAAACCCCGGGGCAAAGTCGACTACACCGAACTCGGCTTCGAAGCGGGCATCAAAGCCCTCCTCGACGCGCAAGTGAACTACGACGACATCGACCAAGGCTTCGCCTGCTACTGCTACGGCGACAGCACCTGCGGCCAACGCGTCTTCTACCAGTTCGGCCAGACTTCCATCCCCATCACGAACGTCAACAATAACTGCTCGACCGGCTCGACGGGGCTGTTCCTTGCCCGGACGGCTATCGCGGGCGGGCAGGCGGATGCGGTGCTCGTCGTGGGGTTTGAGAAGATGAACCCGGGCAGTTTGCAGAGTTATTTCCAGGACCGGGCGAATCCTACGGGGACTTTTGGGGAGATGATGAGGGATACTAGGGGGGTGACGAATGCGCCGGGGGCGGCGCAGATGTTTGGGAATGCGGGTGAGTTTGCATGTAGCGACTTGTCCGAGACCATCGACTGACACACGTCTTTTCACCACGAACAAAGGCCGCGAATACATCGAAAAGTACGGCGCGCGCAACGAAGACTTCGCCGAGATCGCGCGCGTCAACCACGAGCACTCCAAGCGGAACCCTTACTCGCAGTTCCAAGACGAGTACACTCTGGAGCAAGTGATGAAATCCCCCATGATCCACGAGCCCCTGACGAAACTGCAGTGTTGCCCGACCAGCGACGGCGGCGCGGCGGCCGTGCTGGTCTCGCAGAGTTTCCTCGACGCCCGACCGCACTTGAAAGAACAGGCGGTGCTGATCGCGGGGCAAGTGCTGGCGACGGATACGCAGAGTGTCTTCTCCCGCTCAGCGATCGATCTCATGGGGTACGGTATGAACGAATACGCCGCGAAGAAAGCGCTAGCGGAGGCGAGTGTGGATGTGAAGGATGTCAAGGTTGCGGAGGTGCATGATTGTTTCAGCGCGAACGAGATGATCGTCATCGACGCCCTGGGCTTGAGCGAGAAAGGCAAAGCGCACGAAATGGTGCGGCGCGGCGACATCACGTACGGCGGCAAAATGGTCATCAACCCTTCCGGCGGGCTGATCAGCAAAGGCCACCCGCTGGGCGCCAGTGGGATCGCGCAGTGCGCGGAACTCGTGTGGCATTTGCGCGGGTGGGCGAATAACCGTCTTGTCGAAGGGACTACGGCGGCGTTGCAGCATAATCTGGGCCTGGGCGGTGCGGTTGTTGTTAGTGTTTATAAGCGCGCGGATGGGAAGGTGAGTGAGGCTGTGAGTTCGGAGGAGGTGGGCAGGAGGAATGGGTTGGGGTATAATCCGGCTGTGGAGGCGAGGGGGTTTAGTAGGAAGCAGGTTGATGCTGTGAGGTCGAGGAAGGCGAGGAATGAGTGGGCGCTTGGAGATACGCTTGATAAGGTCGAGGCGCGCTTTTAGGAGGGTGTGAGAATTGGGTTTCTCAGGTGTGGTGGAACAGGCGTATTGTGTGGATATCTCTTCTTTCTTCTCCTCCTTACGATCTAAGAATGCAACAATCCTCCTCCCAAATAAAACAAATTCAACAAGGGCTGCCCGAGCAAGCCCATAAACTGACATGACTCCATGCAATAACTCCAGTAGCACCAGCGCGAAGCTCAGCGCTCAGCGCTCAGCCAGCATATCCATTCCCCTCCCTCTTTCTACACCGACTGCGCAACACCATCCGCCTCACCGGAGTTAACAGCCTTGCCGGTCTTCTTGATCTTCTCCAGAACAGTAGAGTAATCGACAGTCTCATCAGTGACGATGTTGGCGGTCTGGGATTCGAGGGAGACGTCGAAGGATTTGACACCTGTTGGGAGGAGAAGAAGGGTCGGTTAGTTTGGACTGCTTTGTCTTGTGTTTTGGTGGGAAGACAAGGGAGGTCTGTCAAGGGTATGGTATGGTCTTACCCTCGAGTTTCTTCAGCACGCGCTCGACGGCGCCGGAGCAGCCGCCGCAGGTCATGGTGATGTTGAACTTGTAGTTGTGTTCGGCCATTTTGGAGGTTGGATTGGGTGGTTGTTGAGGTGTTCTTGGTGGTGTGTCTGGGAATTGTAGGAAGGAGAAGAAGAGAAGGGCGGTGGTAGTGGTATTTGTGCTGCTTGGTAATGGCTTGCGACACGAGGAGGGAGGGTCTAAGGTGATATGATACGGAGCTGTTCACTAGTAGCCGAAGCGAAGGTAGATCGGCAGGGACAAGGAAAAAAGACCGTGATGTTTGGTGGGGATGTATATGATTTGATTTGTTTTGAGAGTGTTATGTATATATTATTATGGACAATATACAAGGTTCATTTCACCATGGCGAGACCACCTTTCACCATACCTTGAGCAAGTTTCGCTGTATTGGGAGATGGCGTGCCCCTCGGTGGGCTGGCTGGCCTGGCCCTGAATCAGCTTGCGGCTCTGTGGCTGGTGGCCTGCCCTGTTTCTTTGCTGACTTCCACCACCAGACATGAAGCGGGGCGAGAACGGGCTTGCCTTTGCTATGACTTCACACACAGACACTTTGCGCTAGCCACCAACCGAGCACCATCAACCTTCTTGAAACACAACCACCTTGTCACAGACATCACACATGCACGTGCGTGTAATCTACAAGAATGGCGGCGACGAATAGCAACATCCTGCCCATTCCCTTTCGCCGCACCCACAACCTCCTCCTGTCCGATGCAATCAAATCATACATCTCCACCAAGTACGACCAACACCCCGACACTTTCGCCAGAGACCTCGAAATCATCGACCAACTCCGCAAAGATGCCGTCAGCTCTGTCGAAGCCCATGCGAGTGGCACACGGAAACTCCAGGCCTACGCTGCACAGTTGGTCTGGATGGGTGGAAAGTTTCCTGTTGATGTACGTGCTGCCTTTCTTCAAACTACCCCAAGAAGTGCATCCCCGCTGACCAAGAGTCATCTATGAAGTAGATAGGCGCAGATTTCACATGGTATCCTGCTCTCGGCTACCACACATCGCACGCCCATACCGAGAACAACCTGCGTTTCGAGCTCGCAAACATCCTCTTCAACCTCGCCGCCATGTACTCGCAAATCGCCCTCTCTTCCAACCGAGCGACTTCCGAAGGCCTCAAAGCGGCTGCTTCCAATTTCTGCTATGCTGCTGGTGTGCTCAACTATCTCAAGACCGACATAATACCAGAGTTGAGAAGCAGTCCACCTGAGGACATGGATACTTTGACACTTGAGAGTGTGGAGGCACTCATGCTGGCACAAGCTCAGGAATGCTTCTGGCAAAAGGCTGTCAAGGATGGATTGAAGGATGCCTCTATTGCGAAGCTCGCCGCCAAAGTCAGTGATTTGTACTCTGACGCGGGCGATTGGGCTCTCAAGAGTGATAGTGTGAGCTCCGAATGGATACACCACGTCAATGCAAAGCACCACCATTTCGCTGCTGCTGCGCAGTACCGTGCTGCGTGTGACTGTCTGGAGAAGAGGAAGTATGGCGAAGAAGTCGCACGTTTAAGAGACAGTATGAATTGTGTCAACGAGGCTTTGAAAGAGAGCAGATACATCAACAAATCAGTGTTGGGCGATCTCAACGGACTCAAGATGAGGGTCAGCGAGGACTTGAGGCGGTCGGAAAAGGACAACGATACCATCTACCTTGTGCCCGAGCCTCCCAAGGCCGAGTTGAGGGTTTTGGACAGGGCGAGCATGGTCGCAGCGCGCGTGCCGAAAGAAGTCAGCCATTCGCAGGAGATGCTTGGAGACCACGGCGAATTGGGGAAGCCGCTGTTTGCGAAGTTGGTCCCTTACAGCGTCCATGTTGCTGCGTCAATCTATGTCGACAGGAGGGACAGGCTTGTGAACAACACTATCATTGCAGAACTCGAAACGCTCACGCAGAAGGTCCATGAACTGCTTTCGAGCATGCAATTGCCTGGGTCATTACAAGCTCTGGAGAAGCCGCTTGGATTGCCACCCGGCGTTGCCTCCCATGCCGAGGAAATACGACAAGCAAACGGAGTACATCGGCTTCATGCGACGATTGCAGACACAGAGAAACTGAAGAACAACAATCGACGACTATATCAGGAAGGTGTCGACCTTCTTCGACAGGAGGCTGGCGAAGACGAAGCGGCACGAAGAAAGTTCGGAACAGAACGATGGAGCAGATTAGCAGGTCAAGACGCTGTTCCCAAGCTCTATGCTCAGGTAAACGATATCGACGGATACCTCAAGCAAGCAGAAAACAGCGATCGCCTTGTCCAGAACCGCCTGCGAGAAAACGAAAGCTTGATCCGATTACTAGGCGGCACCGATCGAGACCTAGAAGACTACGTGCCCTCAAGTCGACGAGCAACAATCACCGCCAAAGTCGAGAGAGAAGTCAACATGCTCCGCGCAACCCTCAACGAAGTCAACAGACTCGAAAGTCGCCGCAGGAAAAAAGTCGAAGCCCTACGAACAAAAGCCAAAGAAGACGACGTCAACCCCGACCTCCTCCGCGAAGCCGCGCGCCTCGAGCGCGAACTCCCCATGCAACCCTTGGTCGCCTCGCAATTCGAGACCTTCTTCGACTCCCGCCTGCACAAATACGACGTCGACGAAGCCGACGTCCGCAAAGAAGAAGCCGAGCAAGACCGCCTCCTCGCCCGCGTCCGCGACTCCAACAACTCCTTCCAAGCCGCCAAGCGCGGCGACACGTCTTCCAAGGAACGCGAAACGGCCCTGCAGAATCTCGAAAACGCTTACACGACGTACAAGGAAATCCTGCGCAACCTCGACACGGGCCGCAAATTCTGGAACGACCTGGCGGCCATCACCACGCGCTTCCGCGACGAGTGTAGGAATTTCGTCTACGCCCGCCGCTCCGAGGCGCAGGCTCTTGAGGCAGACTTGTCGGACGCCATGGCCGGACTGCGAATCCAGCAGACCAACCAGGCCAGTTTGCGACAGCAGAAGGCCGCGCAGGAACAGCACGCTTCGCCTCCCGCCACTCTCGCGGGTCAGGAACCCATGCCTGCTCCCATGCCGCAGAGACCTCAAGCGCAGCCTCCGCCTGTGGCTGCTGTGCAGAGTCCGGCGGTGCAGACTTGGCAGGAGGGGATGCCGATTGTTTTTGGTGGTGGGGGTGGTGGTTCTGCTGGTGCTCCTGGTGGTGGTGCGGGACAGGGTCAGGGGCAAGGACAGCAGCAGGGTGGTGCTGCTATCGATGGGAGATGGGATGCCAGTCGGGGGGTGAATTTTGGACGGTAGGCAGAAAAAGGTCTTGTGTAAACAATGGGTCTACTCTGAAGTAGTCGATTCTTCGATGAATGAATCGTGTTCTTCACCTAGAGAGTTTTAACCAAGAGTTCATTTTCCTTCGTCTTCGGCACAGCTTAGGTATCACGGCCAGGGAATTCTGAAGACGTGCCGTGCCAGGTCGGTGTTTCTTTCCTCGTACACTCGAGTTTTCTCCAAACTTCATCTCTTAATTCGGCACGTCGCAAGAAAAAGCCTTCAACCTCCCTTTCCCATCGGGGGGGAAGGGCATTCCTTGCCCTCCTTTCTCGAGTGGCGTTTTGCGTTGGCGGCTTGCGTGTTTTCTTCACGACATTGATTCGTATCGTTCCCATTCTCTTTGAGATCATATTCGTGGGGAGGATAAAAATTAACGGGGGGCGTACAATGTTCGTGTCTATCATGAAAAATATATATATGAGGCGAACAAAAGCAGAAAATAAAGGGAAAAGGTTGCTTTTTCTCGTTCTCTCCCTCTTGTTTGCTTGCTTGCTTGCTTCTTTCCTTCCTTGCTTGCCCTGCTGGCTTCCTGGTCTTCATCATCCAAAAAAAAAAAAAAAAAAAATCATACAGAGATATTCTCTGACCAGAGAAAGAGGAAGCAACATCTCTTCTCCAACAGGGGGGGGGAAAATAACAAAGAAATGTAAATTTTCCCTCCTGCTCCTCCTCCTTCCTCTCTCCCCCCCTAATAAATCTTACTCAAGTCCATCCATCCAAATTTCCCAAATTCCCCATATCCCTAAATTCCCGACCTTTTCAAACTTCCAAATCTCATCCAAAATCGGTATATCCCCAAATCCCACACAATCCGACCCAAAAAAAAAAAAGAGAGAGAGAGAGAGAGAGAGAGAGAGAGAGAGAGAGATGGCAACACAAATCATCACCCAATATAAGTATTCCCCACCAACGGCCCCACGAGCCTACTCTTCCCACCCCTCGCAGCCTTCATCTCCAAGTACAATTCCGGATTAATCCCCTTCTTCCGCAATTTCGCCAATTTCTTCTCCCCCAACTGGCTCACGTCGATCTTACTCGAAGCGCCCGACTCGTGACTCGTTCTCGCGCCGTGCTGCGGTTGTGCGGTCTCGCCGCTGCCGGCGTCGGAGAGCGAACGTGCGCTGCGCGTGTCTTCCCAGCCGACTGTGCCTGCGCTTCCTTGGCGGGGGGCGGAGGGGCGGGGCTGGTTGAGGGTGTGGATGGAGGAGATGCTGAGGCGTTCGGATTTTTGGTCGACGGAGGTTCGCTTGAGGATGTGGGGGGATTTTTCGCCGGGGTCGAGGGGTGTTTGTTGGGGGTGGTTGGTGTGGATTCGGAGTTGGGAGAAGGGGTTTGGTAGTTGCTGCGGCTGTTTTTGTTGTTGTTGGTGGGGGGTTTGAGGTTTTACTGTGCTCGTGCTCGTGCTCGTGGGCGGGCGGTCGCCGGGGAGTTCTGCTATGAGGGGTTGGTGGAAGTCGGTCGTTGCTGTGCTGCTGGAGGTAGGGTGGGAGCGGTTGTTTGGGGGCCGGCGAGGGGCTTCGGAGCGCTGAGCGTCGAAGTCGCTGCCGCGGCGGGTGAATTGGGGTTTGGAGCGTAGCTCGCTGGCGGAGGGGTCCCAGACTAGTTCGGAGTGGATAGAGGAGGGGTTTGTGCTGCGTTCGGACTCGAGGGAGAAGCGTTGGTCGTCATCGTCGAATTGGGGTTCGTCGGGGAGGGAGTCGTTGTATGCGGTGTTGTCGCGTATGCTGCTACCGGCGTTGGTGGAGGAGGATGAGGTGGAGTTCGCGTAGTGTTTGTCGTGTTGGACGTTTCGCGAGGAGGGGAGATCTTGCGGTTTGGGGCGGGAGAAGTTGAGAGGTTTTGGGCGAAGGTCGACAGAGGTGGTGCGGACGGAGGAAAGACTTTCGGTGTCGGTTTCGCTGACGGGACTTAGGCGTCCAAAGGGCATGGTGGAGATTGGAGGTTGTGAAAGTTTTTTGGTGGGTAGATATCTCCGTAGGTGGGTAGACAGATGAAGAGTAGGTTGGGTAGTCTTGTGGTCAAGACAAGGTTTCAACCAGCTTCACGGAAAGAGCAGTAGGCGCGAGTAACTCTTTGCATATCTCGATCCCGTGTTGGGTTGATGACGGTATAGTAGGAGGTAGAGCGGCGGATAGTGTAAGTGACAAGGGTAGTCGATTGGTGACGAGTACAAGACAATAACAGCGACTCCAAGCGAAGCTTTCAACAAGAGCAACAGCCGCAACAGGTCAACGAGTCACACAAGCTCTCAGGATTTTGGAGGAGGAGTGGTGGTGGTGGTGGTGGTAGTGATGGTTGTGTCTATCTCACTTAACTTACCTAGGCACATACTAGACCAAAGGCAATACCAGACGGCGACACGGCGATGCCAACCGGGGCAAGGCGATGGTGCAAGCGTATGCAAACGTCAATCCGCCTCGACCAGCAAGTGACGTGGGCGTGTGCAAGCCCCGGCTCTCCATGTGAGATCTGCAGCGATTGAGCGAAGCGTGGAAGTCCATTGGCGGGCTTGGGCGATTAGCGAGTGCAGATCGCTTCTGCTCGGTGCTGAGGGTGAAAAGGGCCTGTCTCCGTAGCGCGATCAAAGACGGAAATCCTTCGACAACCCGTCACCTTGGTCTGTCCGTGTTTGGTAGCGATCGTAGTAGTAGAGGGGCCGTTGGTGAAGATCCTGTCCTTGTGCGGTTGCTCTTCTTGATAGATGTTCAGTCACATGAAAGATATTGCTATCGAGCTTATTAGTTGCCGTCAGGCTGAGGAGATCGTGGGAAAAAAGAAAAAAAAAAAAGACAGTGCGACTGTCAAGGTGCGCCCGGATGAGAAGCATAGCTACCTGCAGAAACCACCTCATCACACTTTCCAAAAAGATCATACATAAATTCGCAAAGCACTCCAATGACATGCAGAACGCCACCAAACACCTTCCGACACATAATAGCTCAAGCCACCGGAAAAATAGAAGTACCAACAGTCACAAGGCCTCAAGCCACAGGGTCTACTAGACAAACTCCAATTGTCCACCGATGAATGCTAGCAGAGCTGACTGGTTTCCCACAGAACGGGAAGAACTCAAGAATCCAACCAAGTGAAAGGCGCGACCATGAGATCGAATGCAGACTAGTCAGTCGTCCGATTTGTGTCGAAATTCGCATGGTGGTGATGGTCAGGTAAACAGAAAATAGGTTATGTAGGCACATCAAATCAGAATCCCTAGGAAGAGTTGACGAGGCATTCATCCCATTCATTGCAAGCAACAGCGACAGAAAAAGAAAAGGTAAGTATGTAGAATCAAAAAATCCTATTCCGCCTATATAGTGCGTACCTTATGGATGAGAGCAAAGAAGGACCATTCCCACCCGTGTCCCCGAAGCAAACTTTTCCGTTGCTCGCAGTAAACACTTGGTCGATAGGGAAACAGGCTCAAACAGGTCGAAATTGGGAAGCAACAGCCAGCCTCAAAACCAAAAAGGGTCGTAAAGATTCGTGGTACGGAGGAGGAGGTATCGTTAAGAAGCCCAGGTAAAAACCACAAAGCAAACAGCCCAAAGCCCGCAATCCAAAGCTCGAAAAAGAAGACAGTGAGAAACAGACACAGACATGTAGTGAGAAGTGACAGACAAGCGGGCATGAAACGGAATAGGAAGATGCAGAAGAAGAGAGAGAGAGAGCATCGGGATACATGATAACGATGAAGAGTAAGAGTAAGAAGAGTTAAGAAAAAAAGAGGCCGACCCATTCTCCCCTTTTCCCATCCCATTCCCGGTCAATGTGCTTTTTTAATGTCAAAGCCTCAATCATTCTGATCGGGCTGACAAGTAAAGTTGACACAATGCCTCCCGTTCCCATTCATTTCGTGCCCCATTGCGATTCCCATGCCCAGATGCCTTTCCTCCCTCCAGGGCGTGTCTCGGAAGTCCTTCATTCTCTCATTCGTGTTGACGCTGAAATGACCATGAACATGAACAATGTGTGCCTTGTTAAGAGGCTTGAAAACACAAAAAAGAGAAAGTTGAAATGATAAAAAGAAAAATTAAAGAAACGAGAACGCTCACAAGCAAAAAGTAGAGAGAAAAAAAAGGGTCCGACAATCATCACGCTGCGCTAAAAAGCAGAGACAGACCAAGCAAGAGAGAGTTTCGTCATCATCAATATCATCAGCACATCAACAGAAAACAACGTGCACACACCAGGCCTTCCAAAATTGCAAGGCGCAAAGCATATGTCATTGCTGTTGATTCTGCTGCTGATGATGATGCTGTTGCTCGTCTTTCAAAGCTGCATGGCTCTTCTTCTTCCCGACTTTCATCCCGCTCAAACGGCCCAGTTTCTTCCACACGTTGTTGCTGTCGCGGCTGGTGCGGGGGCTGTGGGCGAGTGATGAGCCGATGTCACCTATGGGCGGACTTGTGGGTGGTGTCATGGGGCTTTCGGCGATGGGGCTGGGCGTGCTGTTGCTGTCGTCTGTCGTGCCGGTGGCACTACCTGAACCGGACGCGCTGGCTGTTGTATCTGAGGTGCCGGACGTGGCGGATGCGAATGGTGCGATGGCGCTGGGAGGATTTGATTGGGGTGATGAGGATGTGGGTGATAGGCGCATGCTGAAGCGCGCTTTGTGGAGAGTTGTTGTGAGTGTTGACGGGGCGGATTTGCGGTTGAGCATTGAGGGTGCTGAATATGTGTGGGCGTAAGGTTCGACGGCTGATTGGGGTGGAGGAGAGCTGCGGACGTGACGACCGTGGCGTTTGAATGTTTGAGGAGCGCTGCCGACCGTTGTTTGGTTCCCACCGGAGAGACTGTCGCTGGAAGCGTTGACGGGCATTGATGACACTGTGGGTGCTGCGCTCTGAGGATAGCAGCTGTTGATGAATGGTACCAGGACAGACTCTTCCATGAGCTCGTAAATCTTGGCTACTGCAGGGTCCAGCTTTTCTGGGGGAGGTGGAAGATCGCCAATTTCAAGATTGAGTATGGGATCTCTTACTTCTGATGGCAAGTTGACTTCCCTCGATCCATTGGGCTGGATATATGCGTCGATCAATCTCGTCCAAAGCAGCTGTACGTAATCTCTATCCTTTGTTGGTGGTGCTTCATCTCCTTCGGCTTTTGAAAGCATCTTTGCGTAGTGTTTCTTGTAACGGCCGGCATCCATCGTAAACTCCAACGTCTCCAAGCAGTGGTTGTTTGACAAATATGCCATGAAAGCGGCCAGTGTCCAGGGTGAAGGTGATGTGTTTGCCAGAATTTCTCTAAGATTCGGTCTCCGTGGGCAGTAAGGGCCATGTGCACCGGCGACCTTTGGTATAGCGACGCTCAATGGCCGCGGCGGTGATTCCTCTCCTGACATCTCGTCCGCCTCGTCTGCTGACCAGCCTTCGGTTAATGCAGAGGGCGGGTATAGGGAAGAGCACCTGGACGAGCTCGTGGAAGATGATGTGAAATGTGACGAAGGCTTCCGCGTGACCATAACGTTCCAGAAGGTGTTTTTGCAGCCGTTGCTGGACGCGGCCTTGCGACGTTGGAGGTTAACTCCGACACGCACAGGCAGCTGTACTGAAGCCAGTTTGATTTGGCGGAGACGGGCAAGGGTGCCGTCTCACTTGTGCGTCCGCCTTCAAACCGGAGGTTGTTGTGCGGTGTGTCGCGACGAGGGTATGCGCGGATGTGTGAGTTGGAAATGATCGTGCTTGTATGACGTGAAGTGTCGAGATGCGACGACCTTGCTTACGAGGCGAGGTCGGGATATTGGGTTTGACGGGATGCTTGTGCGGCTCAGATCATGCAGGGTCGAGATGGGTGTTTTGGCGGGAGGGCAGATTGCTAGCAGATGACAATGTGGTTCCCAACGGGAGGAATGCGTAGTACGACAGGGACAGGCGCAGGCACGGGCGACTCAACGCGAAACGGCGAGGGAGTGGTGTGCGGGCTGCGGCAGTAAATTGCGTGAGTGGGTGAGGGCCAGTGGGTGGTGCGCGGCAAGGAAGCGCTGTGTACGACCTTGGTGGTAGTGGTGGTGCGGTTTGGTGGTAGGCGTGTAGATAGAGAGGTGGGTGGGTTGTGGGAAGGGCAGGTAGGGCGGGCGGCGGGCAGTTGCGCGAATGGCTGCTGCTGCTGTGGTTGTTTGGTGAGTCTAGTGGTGGGAAGGTGAATTAAGATTATGGTCGAAGCGTCGTCGGGGAATAGTGAAAACGGCCGAAACAAACGCAGAGGCCGTGAGAGAGAGAGAGAGAGAGTAGTGTGTGGATGGAGGGTGTTGACGCGTGCTTCGGATGGGCTGCAGGGTTGCGAGGGTGTGGAATGCGCTGGGCGGGACTTTGTCGGCGGGCAAGGCTGAGACAGGCAGGTAGAGTCTCCCTCAGCAAAAGTAGAGCCGGCAGTCGGTGACAAGTCCGCGGAGGGAACAACAAGGTGTTTGAGAGCCGTAGTAAGGGTTTGTCGATGATTGAGGAAGTGGAAGAGAGTAGGGTAGGTAGGCAGGTAGGTCGGTAATGCTGAGTGTGTGCGTGGCGACGGAGGGAGGAGTCGCATGTACTGGCGAGTAGAAAAGCAACGCCGAGCCACCAGGTGAGATGCACAGCAGGAGCCTTGCAGTAAGGCCAAAGGTAAAGTGTGTGATGATGATGCCGCTGCTGCTGTAGGCGGACGAAGAGATAGGTGGGTAGGTAGGGAGGTTGGCAGAACAAACAGTCAGACAGGCGAAAGGCGAGTGAATGCGCTTGCTTGCTTGCTTGCTTGCTTGCCGGCGTACAAGGTCGGGGTATGGTCAACTAGCAGGTAGGGTTGTAGTAGTAGTGTAAGCACGAGGACGAGGACAACACTACTACCGAACCAATTCTACCTGACCTAGCTAGCTAACTGACTAGTCCAAACAGGCGCCTTCTTCTGCTTCTAGTAGCAGGCAGTAGTCAATAGTGGTGTGCGTCTCTGCTCTGGCAGGAAAAGCGTGCTAGCCAGGCGAATGCTTGTGCTTGTGCAGGGTGAGGTGTCGTTGCTGCGTCGATTCATTGACTAAGGCGCGCCCGGCCTGACTCTGCCTTTGCCTTTGCCTCTGCCTTCTGCAGTGCGCCCTTCTGCTCACCTTCTCCCGCTGTTCGATTGCGAGAGCGCGCCAATCAGACATGCGCACCGGCGCATTGAAACACGGGCAAGGCGGAACGTGCGTGCCACCCACTCTAACATCAGAGACCTTCCCTCACTTCCTTTGACCAGAACCTTACTGCATCGGGTTAGCGTGGAGTCTCTGCGCAATTCCATGCTGCTTCGAGAAGAACACCACACGGACATGCTGGGTCAGCCAGTCATCAGTCTCGCCCGGCCCACCCTCGCCTGTTTTTGCTGCCCGCCCCATCGTCCGCTATTTTTCCCTTTCACACTGCGTGGTAGTGCGTGCGTGCATGCTCCTTCGAAGAAAAAACACCACCCTCTTCCCAACAGGCCATGACCCAGCCGGGGGGCTTGCATTCCCAATCTCGCCTCTTGTCTTGCCGTCGTTGTCGTTGTTGACCGTCTTTGTTCGCCACTGGCCGTGCGTGCGGTATGCCGAACACGGCCGGCTCACTTTCTCTCTTCTCTCCAGCCCCATCACCTTCAATCGGCGATCTGGAACCAGCGGCGCGCCCTAGGCGGCACCCACGAACAATGACGCTATCCTCCCTGGGTGGCCGACGGCGCCGGCGGCAGTGGGAGAAAAGGACTAGCAGGGAGATACCTCCTAGCCTATCGCAGCTCCACACTCGACATGCCTGCCCGTCGCAGGGACAGGGCGTATCTGTCTTGCTCAGCTGGCCTCATGATGCACAGCTGCTGTACGACCGTGATGGCACGCACGTGAACATCCTTCCTCCAACTCCCTTCTGCCTCCTGCCCATTGACACCAACGTTCATTCTCCTTCGTACCCAACATCCCCTCGCCACTCATCAAACGCATCTTACCAATCCACCTCCTCGTCTGTCTGCCCTCATCACGCCCGTCAGCATGCTTTACCGCCCACCGTGAATCCCTGCCACAACATCACGTCAGCGCGCGCTCATATGATGGCTCTGATCGTCAGCAGACAACGCCGCCCCGCTCGTGTAAAGTAGCCCCATCCAAGCAAATCCACCCAGAAAGATAAAACTCCACTTCGAATACGTCCTCCAAACCCACTCTGACGCACCGAAGTCTTCCAGAAGCCTTCCCCCTACAGTATAGTCCGGACTCTTTAACCTCCGCCGCCTGCCGATCACGAGGCACGAAAGAGGGCGTCGGCGCGACGGAGGCCAGGGCGCTTTGCCGTGTTGTCACCGCGAATCATCCAGATCGCGCCAAAACTCCCAGAGCCAGGTAGATCTGGCGTCTTGTCGAGCGAAAAATCTCCCCTCCGAATCCTTCCCACTAGGAGGCCCTCCCAAACGTCCAGGCCGTCGCCGATAACGCGAGGCAAAGCCCCACCAAGCTTTCTGTCTGTCTCGTCTCTGCACAGGAATCCTGTCATGTCGCAGAGCCGCAAAACGTTTTCGCTATATCCAATTTCGATCATATATGGTATTACCCTTTCGCTTTCCTCGTTGTGTCCAACCAGCATATCAATCCCTATCAACAACCACGTGCGATTTAAAAATCTCTCACTCTCCCCTTACTCCCCTTCAGCCGACCGCCTCGCCCTCACCGTTCACCGTTCGTCATCAACAATGACATTCGGACCTTCTCCTCCCCACCGCCCATCACGCAAGAACGGCCATTCCAACCTTCTTCCATCCCAAATGTCACCCAGCAACAGCAGTTCGAAGGCGCGTCTCCTGCACCCGCCCGTATCATCATGCTTCCCAATAAGAACAAACAGTAGCCACCTCCCTAATTCCTAGTGCAAGGCCAGTGCAGGTGGATCCCCCGCGCTGCTGCTCTCTCTAGACTGATCTCCTCCCAAAGAGAGCATATAACAGCCGCCGTGCCCTGTGCCCTGTACCTGCCCTGTGCCTCCCGGCAGCTTTTTCGGAGGCTTTGTTATCTCACTAACTTACTACACGAGCCGCCAGCGCAGGCGAGCAAGGGCATGGCATGGCTCGCAGGGCAAGGCAAGGTACGGCGCGTAAAGGAAACTACACATCGCCTCCAGACTTGGCTATGCGCCGGGTTTTACTACTACTGCTCTGGAAAGTCTTATTACCGTACCGCGTACATGGTCACAAAAGTCTCGCGCGCAGGCCCTTCCTGACTCGCAGAGTTGTCGTTGCTAGTCACAGAGGCGCTCAACAGCTTAGACGGGCCAGGCCATTGGGAAAAAGAGAGTCTTGTGCTCTTACCGCGTCTTCTTGGAAAGACAGCAGTAGTGACATGCTCTACCGTGCGCCATCACGGCACATGGGGGGCCGGCTGGTCGTCGCTTCTTACTACTGCCTGGGCCGCGAGGGCCTCTGGTGGATGCTTCTTTCGATCTTTTTTCATGCCTCGCTTCCTCTAAGCGCCTGGCTGTGTCGACGTGCCGGGCGCCGTGAAAGCGCGTACATGGCTCGAGAACCGAGCCGTAGCGTGTATGAACATGATAAGTCGATGGGCTCGACGTCTTCGGACCTCCATTCGGGACGTGGAGCGTGAGTTTGGATAACGGGATATTTATTACCATGGTTTTGTTGGGGTCTTACATACATGATATATACCATCAGGGCGATGTTTCGATTTCGATTCCGATCTCGACTTGAGTTGGTTGTTTGGTTATCGATCGGGTTGCATTTTGTGTTGCGATTTTTGGGTTCGGTGAAGTAGGTGGGAGATTTGGCCATTGTTACTGGTAAATATCGAGTTCTTTCGCATATCTCGCCGCCGTAAGTTGCAGGAATCAATTCCTGGCGACGACACGGAGATTTTGCCTTGCTACTGGAGCGTACAAAACTTCCAAGATGAAGCGGACCACCCATAATAATGCGTTCACTCACCACAAGCGTTTCCCACGCTGAAATTGACCCCGTGTTGTAGTAATATCATCATCAATAACCCAGCAACGGCAACCAAAATCAACCTTGATGATAAGGTACCTTCTACCGTCCTCGTCGCAACCCGACAAGCCTCCACCAACATCACGACCGAAAAAGTGGAGTCCAGCCGCGTGGAATTTCTGTTGCCGCACAACTCCATGTCAGTCCAATCTTCACGATCGCAGATTCTCACGCCTGCCGCGCAGCACGGCTCTAGGAGGTTCAATAATCCTAACCGATCTGTCATCCCAGCAATCCCGGGAATCAACCAACCCTCCACATCCTCCCCGAAGCCATCGTCGGACGTTCACAACGGCAATTATCACACTATCTTCCAGGCATCGGACAAAAGACTCCCAGATCGATCTTCGATGCGAACGGGAAGCGTGGGAGATCTAAAAGGATCTGCAACATCCTTCCCACCTGCTACTCTTCGAGACCCTCGCTGCATAGAGCCCACCACGCCTAACGTTACATCCTAGCTTGAGTGATAACGTCGAGAAGGATTTCTTCACATACCGGCCGATGGACCATGCATGGTAGCAGGAGGTAGTTCGAAGTGTTAGACTGCTTGCTACCTGTTAGCACCTCTGAAGGATTTCTGGTATTGTACGTGCGCGCATATGCGCCGAAGACGCCTGCTTCCACAGATTATCCGCCGCATTTGCTGGTGTCATATTGTATGCATATCGTTATGTTTTAGTTTACTGCTGGTGTTGCTACTGTTGCTACTACTACGGTGCACTACTTACTCTCGCTTCCTTCTCGCGGATCGTGAGTGTTCATTTTCCTTAGCAGCGGCAAAGAGAAAATCATAGAGCCGACGCTAGGTCGTTTACTTCACATATTGCGTGCTTGCCTATTACTTGAAAAACACACGCAGAAAACACTTTCCCAAATCGCTTCCATCAAACCGAATCCTCCCTCCCGCCTCCTAATCTCATGAGCAATCAAATCCCCCATCGCCTATGTTATCCAACCGTGCACGTCTCCCAAAAACCATCCCCTAGTCGCCCGACTCATCAAATCCCTCCCCGATATCGCTCATGATTCGTACAGACCCAAACCCAGAACCCAAGACCGCGGACCTCCATTCCCCGAAGAACCAAACCCCACCACAGGGCGATTATTGTAGGAGGTATCTCCCCAAATGGTCCCGAGGCAGAGCAGAAGACGAGAGAAAGGCCCGCAACGCACGCACAGAAACCCCTTGAGAGCGCGGCGTTCTTCTGGACCTCAAAGGGCCCTGAGTCCCTGAGTGGACATTTCGCTTGCGATTCCTTCGTCGCATGCGTGCGTGCTCCACGCTCCGAGCTTTGTCGTTGAGTGGTGTCGTGGATTATGTTCTAGGAAGTTATCCTGTCCGCTCCACGTTCTGGACTGCCTTTTTGGACCGCATCCAAGCGCGTTTCCACCAGATACGAGAACGAAAAAACCAAAGAAGGGTAGTAGGACGGTCCTCCCTCCGATGATACGGGCCGGTCGGTGTTATGCCATTGATTCAAGTGATGTAATGACATGTCTATTTTCTCAGCATACCTCGGCTTTCGCCTATTTGCTTTTCCAAACTACCCAAAGCCGTAGTAGGCACGTCAAGACGCCTTTTTCTCGACGTGGCGTGCGCGAGGCGTTGGCGGAGGTGTTCTAGGGCTTGGGTTGTGGCGTGATCCTTTGCGTGGAGCAATTGCTAGATTGGGCAGGTGTATGCTTGACATCCATACTCTTCTGTATCTTGTATGTATGTCATAATATTATTGTGTGAACGTGAGCGAGATCGCTTGCGTTGGCAAGGGTACAGGATCTGGGATCTGGCACATGGGTTCGCTGGGGATAGTAGGTGTATGCGATGGGCTGATGAGATGCAGAATGCAGGGCTGGACGGGAGGGTCTTGCACATGGGCTTGTTGAGTCGCGGTTTGGATGGTGAGTTCAGGTCTGGCCTTTCTGTATAACGGTTCGAGCATTGGATCTGGATCTTTTGTTGCTGGAGTCCTCGACTATGGACGGACCTCATGCTTTCGATTCGAGTTCGTTGAGAACAGATAGCTCTGAGAATGTGTGATGTACCGGCGTGTACGATGTGTGATTTCGGGAGAGCGAGACTAGGCATTCAAGAACTCCCTGCTCGTTGAGTCCTGCAAGCTGGTGCAATTGTTACGGTGATGCATGCCCGACTGCGTTTCGAGTTGAAGGTCACACCCCAGAAATTCTAAGCCATGAGTGGACGAGATGGCTCATGACTGCGTGGGTCACGAATGGGAGTTGACGTTCCAGCTATATACAGTGCTTTCCCACCAGATGTCTAGCTCTAGGGTGTTGATTCGATCAAGTTGCCGATTAGTAAAGTCACATCTGTAAAGTACTCCAATCGTGTGGTTCACGGCTCGTTGCGAACCTTGAGTCTGAAACCTTGAAATGGACTTAGTGTATGGTATCACGCTACCCTGATGATCAACTAGAAGTCCGCTGAAGCCTAATGCAGATGTCGTTCCAAGGGCGGGCAGATCTCATTTCACCTTCGTGTCTTGAGGGTTTGAAAGTCTTATGCTCGGGTTCGATATATGGTTATGATTTTGATTTGGGGAGTCGCAAAGCGACTAGTTGATCTTACATACATTCATAAATAGTGCGACTTTCACTGTCTTGTAAGCTGGTAATCTATTGGCCAGCAAGCGCCTTCTTGACAGCCTCGATTTGCTCCATGACGGCGCTCTTGCTGGTACCGCCCTTGGCGGAGCGCATCTCGACGGACTTCTGGTAGTCAAAGACGCCCATGATGTCCTTCTCGAATCGTGCGTCGATGCCCTGCAGCTGCTCGAAAGACAGCTGGTCCATAGGAGTGTTCTCCTTCTCGGCCAAGGCAACGCACTGACCGGAGATGTGGTGAGTCTCGCGAAAGGGAACGCCTTTGCGCACGAGGTAGTCGGCCAAGTCTGTTGCGAGCATGTCGGGAGTGAGAGACTTGAGCATGTTCTCGGGCTGGATGGCCAGGGTGCTGAGCACGCCGGTGGCGATCTGGGTGCTGTCGCCGACGGTCTTGATGTGGTCGAGCAGGGGCTCGACGGACTCCTGGAGGTCCTTGTTGTAGGTGGAGGGAATGCCCTTGACGCTCATCATGAGACCAGTCATTTGACCAAAGGCACGGCCGGCTTTGCCGCGGATGAGCTCGAGAGAGTCAGGGTTCTTCTTCTGCGGCATGAGCGATGAGCCGGTGGAGTAGGCATCTGCGAGCTTGACAAAGCCGAATTCGGCAGAAGAGTAGATGATCAGGTCTTCTGCCCAGCGAGAGAAGTGCATCATCAGAGTCGAGCCCCACTGCATGGTCTCAACGACAAAGTCGCGGTCGGAGACGCCAGCCATAGAGTTCATGATCAGACCGTCGAAACCGAGTTCCTTCGCGATCGCCTCACGGTCGATGTTGAACGGGTTGCCAGCAAGGGCACCACAGCCAAGGGGAGACTTGTTCACGCGAGCCTTCAGCTCACGTAGCCTCTGCAGGTCAGCGGAGAAGAATGAGCCGTACATGAGCATCCAGTGGCTCCATCGGATGGGCTGAGCGCGCTGCAGGTGAGTGTATCCAGGCATGACGTGCTCGATATCCTTTTCTGCGCGGGCGGCAATGACCTTCAGAAAATCCACCAAGTAGCCCTCGAGAAGGTCCAACTGGTCACGGAGCCACAGGCGCATGTCGGTTGCGACTTGGTCGTTCCTGCTGCGTCCCGTGTGCAGCTTGCCTGCAATATCCTTGCCAATGATCTCGCCCAGTCTCCTCTCGTTCGCGGTGTGGATGTCCTCATCGATGCCGGGCTGGATCTTGAAGGTGTTGCCCTGCCATTCCTTGAGGATCTGCTGGAAGCCACGCTCGATTTCGGAGAACTCGTGCTCAGTCAAGAGGCCGTTGTTCTTGTTGGCGCGGGCATATGCGATGCTGCCACGGATATCCTGGGAGTGGAAGTTGCGGTCGAAGTAGATAGACTCGTTGTACTGGGTCATGATCGGGTCCTGGCCGCCGGTGAAGCGACCTCCCCAAAGCTTTCCAGCTGCGGGAGCGTTTTGTTCGCTGGCCATGGTTGCGGTATGTGGTGAAGGATTGGTGGTTCTATGTCTATACAGCTAGACAGAGGTTGTGAAATGTAGAATGGAGGTTTCAATGGGTAGTCAAAGTAACGAGGGGAGACGAGTGTGATGATGAGTCGAGAGCAGGGACGGAAATCTTGAGCCCTTATCGATAAGCGCCAACGTCCTGTCCCTGCTTCCTCCTCTGTGGGGGTGATCCAGTGCTCCACAGGAGTGACGCTTGACAACACCTAAACTTGACACACGCAACTTGACAAAAGACACGATCAACATTTCCACCATGGCGTCGCAGAACCTGTATCACCGTCGACTGGTCGCTGAGAGCAGTGGCAAGGCTTGCTGGATCTGCTATAAGCCTTCATCGACTGTGCTGATCACGCCCGAGAGTGACGACTGGTTTCATATTTGTCCAGGGCACTTGACCGACCGCAAGTTCGCGATACCTAAAGATGAGGAGGACTTGGCAAAGAAGAAGCGGGAGGAGGAGCTTGAGAAGGAGATCGAGGCTGTGAAGAAGGAGTATGAGGAGAAATTGCGAAAGAAGAAGGAGAAGCGAAAGGACAAGGAGAAGGACGCCGAAAAAGACAAGAAGAAGGATGAGCAGAAGGAAGACGAGAAGGACGAGAAGGAGAAAGAGGATAAGTTGAAGGAGCTGGAGCAGAAAAAAGAGCCTGCAAAGGCAGCAGTTCAAGGTCCACGGATTTTTGAGCTGCACAAAAACTTCTACCAGATGCGACTGCAGAAGAAGCGGGATACCGAGATTGCGAAGAGGAACAGAGACCGCCTACGTGCTCCAGGCGCCTTTCCAAGCGTACCGACTGGAAACCCTTGATTTCGGTCATTCTTGGTGGACCCAATTTTCGAATTCTTTGCCATGCAACATCTCTCGGCATACCGGCACCCGTGGACATTGATTCAACGACGATGATACAACCCTTTCGTTCTCGAAAAAGCAGAATCCAACATCATTACCCGGGTACGACCTTGATGGAGATCCTCTTCGCGGTTGTGTCATGCGAGAATAGGCTGTCAACAGCAAAGCGCCTTGCAGACAGACAGTTTGAGGAAGTACAAGCCCATTGTACCGTAACAGTTGGCAGAGGCTCGACGTTTTTTGGCCGCTTTTCTCTGGGTTTCAGCTTTGGCCCCACAGAAATGGCATTATGCCTTTCAAAAAGCTGTATGTCAAACGACTCCGTGCGATAAATGACCACCGAATTCCGTCCTCTCAGCCTTTCCTTTGCAAATCCCAGATCAACATGGCTACTTTCAAAGGAAGTAACCACGCCACTGCAGTAGGGAGCGGCTCGTCAACGCCACTCCACCACCTGCAATTCAATTCTGTCATTCCAGTACCGACCATGGTGGCTAGATCTCTAGCTCCATATTCTGGACCAGATCGTCTCACATCTCTCCCAACTGAGCTTCTGCAGGGCATTGCATCACATCTGGAAAGTAGCGACATTCGATCGCTCCGGGCCACAAACACCAGCGCCAACTCCAAGACCTACAACATTTTTGTCCAATCTTGCCCACACACCCTATCCATTGAGGGAACAAAGATGGGCCTGAAGCGTGGGCTCCGCAATTTGCAAATTCAATAGGCAGACATCTCAACACGGCAAGTAACGTTCACCTTGCCTTCGAGCAGTGCCAGGAAACAGTGTGGTTACAGAAACACTTCTCACGTCAACACTGCCAGCAGCAGTGACGTGAATACAGTACTCGAACTTTTACCGAATGTCGCAACAATCATTGTGCGACCTAGCTTGGATGACTGCGTGGCACACAAAGGCGGCTTCACAGTGCCTTTGGGCCCCCATACTATTCCCATAGGCAATTACGCGGAACCCTTTGACTCGGCCAAAAAGCAGGCGCCCTTTGTGCTACCCATTCTGAACGCGCTTTCTGCTGCACCGCACCACGTACAAGATTGACCTCTCTCACAATTGAGGGATGTTCTCTCTCAAGCAAGATGCTCAGAGAAGTTCTGCACGCACATCGCTTAACCCTACGCTATCTCACCCTTCGTCGAATCGAGTTCACTGACGGCAGCGCCGTTCATGGATTGCTCGAAGCCTTACGCTCAAAGTTTAGCTTAACGCGCCTTGTTCTGGATACCCTGCAGGAGAAAGGGTCCAGTGCAAAGTGATTTGCCTTTGTCCCTGCCTCGATACTACAGCAGAATAACGCGGACTACGTCAAAGACAGCATGTACTGTCAGAAGCGTCGTGCTCTTCAAGAGTTTATCATAACCGAAGACATGGCCTCTATGACGGGCGATCTCGGTGTTCCCGCAGGCTGCACTACAATCCTCAGAGGGTCGTACTTTTGACCCTTTGAACGCACGTTCACAACACAGTGTATCATCGTGACGATTGGGATTGGGATGGTTCTTTTTTTTCTTTCCGTGAGAAAGGTTTGTTGGAAGCTAGCATTGCAGATTGTTTCGAATTTGATTTGTTGTTTCATGCGAGCTCGTAAGTTGCCTTTGTATGTCCCACCTTCATTCCAATTGAGTATTGACATCTGGAGCTCCAGGCATAGCTTCATCTCCAACTTGTGCCCTGATGTGACATTCATTGCTGACAACCTGACCAAAGCACAGTGGACGATCACGGTGTCTCCGTCTCGCTCTCGCCTCCTGGCCTTCGAAGGATTCTTTATTGTTAAGAACGTCTCTTTGTACCAACAAAACACCTGAATAGGCAATTGCCTAAAAAGTCAGATAGCCATAGAGATCGCTCTCCCAGGCGCTGGAGAACGCCTCTTCAGCTCTTGGCACAGGTGCCGGTATTTCAATCTCGTCTCATATGCACGTCGGTCGCCCCTCCAGCACAGCAATCCTCCCAAGCCAGCGAACACCCCCACACCAGAGACCATGCCGTGCATGCGAGAATTGAAACACCATGTGCACTCCACGTCCGGCCACCCGTCAGCACTAGACGTACATCTAGCAGGTCACACAGCCGCGAGTCGCTTTCCGTTCGTTCGCCCGGCTCCTTGGCGTTGGGATGGATTGTCATCGTCGTCATGGACGCGAGCGGCCAGCTGAACGCTTGGTCAGTAGTGTACAGATCCGCGACTTTGAAGCATTGATTTGCTGGAGCTTGTGTGTTCCTTCGAGCAGTGGATTGTGATGGACGTGCTTCATGCGAACGGCCCTGTCTATCAGCCGGCGTGTCCGGCGCTGTGGCGCAAGGGAGCGGAAGCTTGCATCGGGCAAGGCTGACTAGGTATCCTATCTTACCTTGCCGGCATCTAGCAGCTCTGTATCCAGGCATGGGATGTAGGTCCAGGATGTCTAGCCGTCCCAGCGTGGTTTTTCCCTCCGCTGTACGGGTGGCAGGTTGAAGAATCACGATCTTGCGTGCTGTACTCTCACTCTAGAAAACGAACGCCGTCGCTCAATTCTTAGTACACACCTCTAGATTTACGTCCGCGACGACCAAAAGCAATAAAGAAAGACCCGCTTCTCAACACGACACGGAGGAAAGCTCTCCGGATGTAAACCAGCATCGCCGGACCTAGACTGCCAAACCGCAAGCACGCGAGACAAACAAAGTCCACAAGCAAGCAAGACATTGCAGCCCTCCCACCAATTCATTGGAATGCTCATGCAAGCCCAAATCTCGCCATTGTGGGTCGACGCCCTTCCGGGCCTTCGCGGGCTATGATAATGACCCCATTCCTGTTCAAAGGCGAGATAGAATATTCGCAAGCTGTGAGGGGAAATCTTGTGCTTCTGCCATTGATGCATTGCAGGACATCTCGTCTAATGCGCTTTGCGTTTACATGACATGCATGCAGCTCTGACATGTCCGGGCCAGCGCGCAGAGTTTGGCCCGATGGGTAAGTTCGCACACTTCTCAGCAAAGCGATGCGAGAATGAGAAGGGTGGTCTCGAAGAAATTGCCAAACCGGAATTCCTCCCTCACGAGTCCTGGAGAAGATCAAGAGTGCTAGTGAACAGTGTCATTTGCAAAAGTTGAAGGAAGAAGAGAAGAATCCCACCCGAAACCGCGATGAAACTCCCTTTCAGATACCCGGGTATATTTTGAATTGTTTCTACGCCACCCTCCCAACTTTTTCCCTCCTGTGACCCAATCCTCCTTCCTGTCGACCCCTCCTTATGCTGCAAGCGCATCGTGGTGTCGAGGCAGATTGGCCTTGAACAGAACGCGAACGACGCCACCGGCTCCTCTGTGCTGGTGGGGCCATCGTCAAAAAGTAGAACCTTGGTCCCTTGATGAAAAATATGAGTGGAAAATAAAAAACAAGAGCAGAGAAATGATCATCCTCCAGCTTTTCGTAGAAGTCGTAGCGAACGGTGGAAAGCATGCCATGCTTGGAAAATAACAAAAGGACCGTGCTGATAACAGAGATCAACACATATTAGGAGCGGTGATATGCTCCCAATGTTTTAGTGTTGCAAGAGAATTGAAATTTTGCGACGAGAAAACGGCGAATTCCGTTTTGAATGCTGATGCCAATATTGAAACGAAAACAACACGTTAGATGCATGGAAAACCCCCAAAGACAGCCACAAGGTGCCAATGGAGAGCAGCAGCAATACCCGACTGCTTCTACATTGGATGTTAGCAGTCTCGGGAATCCCGCTCAAGTAAATTTGAGCATTGCACAGGCGAGCCGGAAAGGCCTGTTGTCGTAACCATGAGAGCGGGCGGAGCTTGAGGAGCGTTGTTGCCACCGGTCGCTGCGGCGCGCTTTTCCGGCACCGGTTCGTCTTTCATGCAAGCATTTTCGAGCATGTTGGTCCACTTGCCGCTGGTGCCAGCATGGCTGTGTTTCAGGTGCTGACGGAAATGGTCTGCGCGGAAGAACTTCTTCGACTTGTTGCACTCGCCGAACTTGTGGACATGGTTGAGGTGCTCGGCGCGAACCTCCCATCGTGGAGGGTTGGAAAATTCTTCGCCACAGTAGCCGCAGACATCCGCGCCGCTACCAGCCATGGATTGGTGGAAGGCAGCTTCCGGGCCTGCGAGGGCGGCGCAAGACCAGGAGTGGAGACGCAAGTGGAGGGAGTTCTGGTGACGCTCCGCTTCGTTCTTGTTCTTGAACCGGTTCGGGCAGTAAGCGCAGCTATACTGTTTCTCAGACTCGTGCAACCTGGGGTTGATTAGTTGATGTACTCCTAGAGCTCTGCGGGGGGCCTGAAGCTTACCTGAGATCATCTTCGGTGTCGAATTTCTTTGGCTTCTTAGGGCAGCACTCGCATATGTACATTCCATGTATCTGAGACAAGCTGTTTTGACGGGAGTGTGGGGCACTATCTGGACCTGAGCTGTATGCCCCGCCTTGAGTGCTGCTGGAAAGAGTCCTTGTCCGGCCATGCTGAGGATTTGGGAGAATGGGGCTAGGTTTGAGTGACTGGCCACTGCCAGATGGAGTCCTAGCACGAAGCTCCGGGTCGATCACAGGTGACAATATGATGGGGGAAACGCGACCAGACGCGTAGCTGGTTGCACTGCTCGGTATACTGGGGATGCTGAGGGATGATCCAAATGAACCGTGTCGTGGCGCGTACGAAGAAGCCGATGATAGCGAGGAATGACTGGGTTGGAAGCGCGCAACAGGCGACCCGCGGTCCGGTAATTGATGAACAGAACGTCTGTAGGAGTCGTTCTGACCAGATGCGCTGCTGATGGAAGCGCGATCCTCGTAATACAGATCTCTAGGAGGCGACGACGCTCGTCGCTTTGTTCCAGCTTTGACGCCGTTGGTGTACTCCTCACCGGGCGGGCTTCTGTCGTGAATATGCAGATGGCTCATGCGATTCTCCTCGAATTCGTCGTTGGCGAACATCGTGTTGTCGTAGCTGCCGCGATGCGATGACGAAAGACTGCCATTGCGAGTGTGCAGACGGCTAGAATCGACAACGTTCTGTTCCCAGAATCCAGCGAAGCCCGGTGAAATGGCACCAGACGATGGCATGCTTGTTGGAAAGCGTGTGTTTGCGGGTGAATCGGAGATTGAGTTCTGTCGTCGTTCTTGGCCTGGAACAGTCAAGGGTCGCAGTTGGCTGTTGCGACGCTCGCTTTCGGCTTGTGCAAGCTGTGCAGTCTCTTGCATTCCTGAACCATATGATACAGACTGTCGTTTCGAGTCCGGTGTGCTGGGTCCACCGATTCGACTCAATAGTTGTTTGTCGTAAGCATTCGAAGAGCCTTCGAGCGTCGTCTGTTCCAGTCGACGTTCGCTTTGTAATCTAACGATGAAAAGTGTTAGCGACCATGCTTTAATCGTTCATGTCGATCGTTGAATCCCGTGAACGATCGTCGTACAACGTCTTTACACTGTTTCCGTTTACGTCGGGACCAGGATTCTGTCAAACGGATTTGACCTCCCCATCCAAAGCGCGAGCAGACATACCTGTAATTTGATCCTGTCCGAGAAGCGCTTTCTTCGTCGCTCTGAGGTTGCTGGGCGTCCGGCATGTCGTGGTCGCGTGTAATCCCAGTGATCGTAGACAATGAACTGCCCCGCCTGCCATCGTCCATGCTACTGTTTCGTGTGTGTTCGAACTCTTTCGAGTGTATTGGGTTCCTCAACTCTCCACCAAGTAGACTCGAGCCGGGCTTCACTGCAGCGGCGCGGCCGAAGTCTGTCGATGCCGGATCGTTGCCCCATTGCCAACCAGGATCTTTGCCAGTAGAAATCTCGGGGAGGGTGGTCGGTGGTGGCAATGGAGGCGGCACAACGTCCTGGACTCGCGGAATCGGCATTGGCGAAACGTTGGTGTCCGGCTGAAAGCTGGGACACGAAGGAGGGCTGGCGTAACGCTGGTGCTGCGATACGCGAATGGAGGGCGTGGAAGAGGATGACATGGCGAAGGCGAATGCGGGTTGCGGGTCGTATACGAGGCCGGCGACAGGTGAGCGCCAGTCAAGGTTGTCCTGGTTAAGCGCTCGAGCGAGGTCGAGCTGAGTTTGGGACGACGCAAGGCAGTCGCCACAAGCACCTGGCTGTGGCGAGCAAAGCAAAGGGCTTTACACTCAGCGCTTATGTGCGCCGGAAGGTGGGAGCGCAGGGTGCAAGAGAGTAAGCCGAAGGGCAAAGATTCGGGTCATGCGAGCACGAGAGAGCGGCAAAAGCTTCAGCGGGAGCGCGCAGAGGGGCGCACAGTAAGGCTGGGAAAGGCTGAATAAGGCGTAAGGCAGAGGAAAGGGAGGGAGGGAGAGGCTAAAGGTAGATGGGCAGGTGAGGGGAGGCGTTGGGTGGTGTGTGGTATAGGTGAGGGAGGGCAGTCGGCCGGACAGGGTCTGTCTGTCAATCCGTCTTTCTGGTATGCGGGCAGTTTTGGGCAAGCTCGCAGGCGGCGGCGGACTGGGACAAGACGAGACGAGACGGCGAGGAAGAAGAAACAGAGTCAACTCAGCGGCAGCAGCGTCCAGCGTGCTCGTTGTATGCGGCGCACATGCCTTGAGCAGCGGGAGGCACCGAGAGGGCAGGCTGCTCACTCGACCGTGTGGTGAATAACGATGGGCAGCGACAGTCTGGTTGCGAAATGTGGAGAGAGGCAGCTTGCACTGCCTCAATCTTAGCGTGTATAGCTTGTTAGTGTGCAAAACCGACGGACAGAAGAGAGGAAGATCCATGCCCATCTGCCCTAACACGCTGCGGCGGCCCTCGCCCTCTCCCGCCAACAAGTAAGCGGCTAGTGTGAGCCAGAGAATGCGGCGATCGTGACCGAATGATGCTGCTGCTCTTCCTTTCGAAACGCTGATGAAAGAAGTCCATCCACAGGCATGCTCACCCATCCTCGCATGCATCTGCGACCGCCTCCAGAATCGACCGGCGAGCTGATGATGGATGATAGTGCAGCAGGCTGGCAGGACGCCTCACTTTTCCTCCCCGACTGCTATAACATCCATCCACCGACTCATCCAGAGGCTGGAGGCTGCGTGCATAAATCTGCTGCCATGTAGCCCATCTGCAGCCTGTATGCTGCAACCGCCACGCAGGGGTCCAGCCAGGCACACGGATGGCTAGAACCAAGTCTTCACACCCGCCGCTTTAAGGTCATCAAGCCCACGCGCCCAGCAGCCTTGGAAGGCGCGCGGTCCTGTCTGCAAGGCTGACCGCAGCAGTGTAACCAGCCGATAATTCCCTCTATCCAGCAGCTCTGTGAGCCTTGTGCGCCTTTCCAGCTTCCCAGTGTGCTTGCCTGCCTGCGCTAACTCGTCCTGTAGCACGCCCGGCACTCGGCCAGTGCGTTACATCCATACCAGAGCTTGCGATTGATTGATTGATTGACATGCAACGTGGGGTTTCAGGGTCCCGGCCAGCAGTTGATTCTGTCACTTATGTCACCGCCGCCGGTTCATTCGTCCAACACACTGCCGCCCGCTTAGAATCGCTCGTGAGAAATTCGTCGTGCATTCGGTCCTACGGCAGAATGTCTCAACGAGGCCCCAACCTTATTGTTTGCGGTTAATATGTAATCTCGCCCTCTCCCTAATTGTGAGGCAGTGCAAAAGCCTCCACATAGGGCAGGTCCGTTCGGCATTGATTGAAGAACGGGCACGTTCCGCCGCAGATCATGTCTCTCTTGTATTCATGTAGCCGACGAGTCTGAAACCAAGGCAGAGGCAGTGCAGCGCCGTATCCAGGGAGTCATGTACGAGGGAGTCAATTTCATCCCTGCGAGCGCAGCTTGGACGCATAGCGGCTGCCTCTATATGCCTATAGCAAGGAAACACATGTGCATATATTGGTGATTATCCAGCTTAGCGATCGACTGAGAAAGCACAACGGTATGATAGAAGATATCATGTCATCAGATATGAGCGCAAGTCTGCCAGGCAGGAGCAACGCAGTGTGTTTTCTCGGCCAATCGGGAGCCTCCCGTTCTCTGGCACGGCTCACTTCGAGTTCACTCAAGCCTTGTGAATTTGACATCAGACTCGACGCGAAACGTTCGGAACATATCACACGCACTAGCATACAGGAATTTCTTCGCGACTGTTGAAGATGGCCTTGCTCGACAAAGTATCGGGAGAACTGAACATCTACATCGGCGGGTACGTTATTCGCTGAGCAGCCTGCAAACACCGCTTTGCAAAGAAACCCAACGGTCATCGCCACTGGAGAATCTCGAGTCTGATCGTCATCCAGGCTGTTCACGCTTCGCCGGAAAGAGTCCTTGCGGGAGTCAGGCATCACCCACGTGCTTTCCGTGCTCAAGCTTCCGGTGGAGGAAGGTCTCTTCGATGGTTTCACGCACAAGGCCGTTGAGGTGGATGATGTTGAAGATGAGAACCTCCTCGAGCATTTCCCAGATTGCAATCGGTTCATTCAGAGCGGTATCGAGTCTGGTGGCGGAGTGTTGATTCACTGGTGAGTGAAATTTTGAGTCACACGAGTTGATCTGTGGCTGCCCTTCTCTGCTTTTACTATGTCGTGGCCGGTTCGAAACAGGTTATTGGGTGCTTGGATGTCTCCTGCTTGCCGGTCGCAACAGCAGGGATACTCATGGGCTCAGAAATTGTCAAATGAACCTGGTACTTTCGATACGACGATTGCCCGGAGTTTACACAGTCACTTTAATGGGGCTCATGTACAGCCACATTACAATCGCACCAAACACCGCTCATCCGCGGCACGTTCCTACAAGCTAACAAACGATGCTAGTGCCATGGGCAAGTCTCGATCTGCAACGGTGACATGTGCGTTTCTTATGCAAAGGTATGGCATTACGCCTGCCCAAGCCCTTGCCCAGATCCGCGAGACAAGACCATTCTGTGAGCCAAACGACGGTTTTATGAAACAGCTTGAGCTCTACCACCGCATGGCAGAAACCGACGACATCGAAAACTCCCCTGTCTACCAAAGATGGTTGTATCAACGCGAGATCGAGATGAGCAGAGCGTGCGGCCAAGCACCAGAAGCGGAGAAGATTCGATTTGAGGACGAGCACGAGTCGCAAGGTGCATCTTCTGAATTCGAGCTCAAATGCAAGAAATGCAGGTAGGATCATGGCACGCCTAATTCCTGCAACACAGCTTCTCTCCTTACTGACCAGGACTATCCAGACGCCCATTGGCAACGTCACAATATCTGATATCGCACGAACCCCTTCGCAGCGCTGCCGGAGACAAGTCTTCGAACACCTCACAAGCATGCGCACATTTCTTCCTCGACGCGTTATCCTGGATGCGACCTGAGCTGGAGCAAGGCAAACTCGATGGTCGTCTGGAGTGCCCTAAGTGCCAGGCCAACGTGGGCAAGTATGCCTGGCAAGGCATGCAGTGCAGCTGTGGAGACTGGGTGTTGCCCGCCATAAGTCTTGCGAAAAGCCGAATCGACTCGGCCAAGACCAGACCGACTGGATCCGGGGCGGGCGGCATGGGCATCCGCATGCCACCTGGAGCGCGGCCGAGTGGCGGCCAGAACTTGTGATCGTTGTCTCATTTCTCGACAATCTTGGGAGACGTACTTCTTCTTAGTGCTATACCTCGTCGAGACGTGAGCGCGGGAGGATGCTTACTTGCGCCGGGTGTGCGATCGCACGTCAGCCTTGACGTTCGATACGCTGGCATTTCTCTTCTTGATGTCGTGCATGCCCACCCAATGGCTCGGCAACCCTCCCGCGGATTGCTGAAAGCTATGGAACCGCTGGCCTTGAGCGTGTGTTCTACTACGTTACATCTTGGCCGCCGCTGCTGACGGCGGCACACGCGAAACCGCCTCCCTTCGAACGATCAGCTGTGTGTCGCCATGCATGAGCATGGGTGGCTTCAAGATACGACTGGCAGCAGCGGTGGAGTGAGCGCCGGCACCAAGCGTTTGGACCAATCCTTCGCCACAAAGATTTCCTGACGAGGCCACATGCTTTGTGCGCGCCATCCCGGCTCTAAGATCGGTCAGGCGCGCCATGTATAGAAAAAATGATACGCGTGTAGAACTCGACAAGCTACACTGTAACGGTCGCAATGAAATCACACGCCTCTCCCAAGGTTACATCCACTTGTCTTCGCGATCCATTGTATGCTGCTGATCCCATGGACGACAACTGCGTAGTCCGTGAGATTGATCGGAAAGGCGGTGCAGCTTCGTTTGGCCACTTCAAGATGCCTGTGTAGATGTCTCAACCAATACCAAATCTCTTGTGGTGTTAGTTCCCAACATTGCAGCGGGACATGACAATCCTACCGCCAACCACCGCAACAGCTTGATTTTCGATGAGTCTCAAATGGTACTTTGACCAAAAAGGTTCGGTTATTATCTACAATATTTCTCTCATGAGATTTATGCTACAAGTAAATGTTGTCTACGCAATTCACCAAGCACAAGTATCAGGCGAACGTCATCAGATACTAGAGGAGACCTGGCCCCTATAGTCGTCTTTGCCTGTTCGATGTCGAGTGTCCAACAACGACCTCGATAAGGATTGAAAATCGGCTTCCCTCACCCAAAGCGTGCAAATGGTACTCCTACGACGTGGCTACCTTACTCCGTCTCTTGTCAGTCACCGAAAGCAGCCATTGCATGCAGAAGCTGGCAGCAATACTCGCCAGAAGCATCGCAATCATCACCCACATACTGCCAAGGTAGACCGGGCTCCTGTTGACGTCTCCCTCCCAGCCCGAGAACAGGGCGTAGTTGGTGACAACGCTTCCCAAATTGCCGAGACCGGATACAAGCGCTGAAGCTGCCGCAACGCCGATTTCGCCGTGTCTTGGTTGGAAAATCTCGGCTGTCCAAGTCATGGCAATGGGGACGGTCGGGCCCAAACCGAAGCCGACAATGAGCAAGCCAACGTACCGACCCCATCTGGAACCTTCAGAATCGCCGGAGTACGTTGCGATGAGGAGCCCAGCGATCTGCAGTGCTGTCGGGATGCTGAACCAGAGCGCACGCTGGCGATGGAAGTGGTCGCTGATCGGCGTTACGCAGAGGATTCCGATCAGATCGCAGATCCAAATTGGCGCATAGAGCAAGCTGAGCTCGACACCCGTGAAAGAAGGGTTGATAGCCCGGAGGATGACGGTGCCGTAAGACTGCACGCCGTTGCCCACGCCGACAACACCGAAGTACATGACGAACAGCGGCCAGAAGCGCCAGTCGATCATGACTTTCCAGAGGTCACCGAGAGTCCAGTCAGCACTGTGGTAGGCTTGGCTGAGGTCCTGGTAATGCAGAACGGCATCGTCGCCCGTAAGTGCTGGCTTGGCCTCGGGAATGTATTTGGAGAGGAAGGTCTTCTTCCTCTCTTGGCCAGGCGGAAGAGGTCGATCGGGCAGCCACCAAACCAATGAGAAACCAATGACAAGCGTCACTAGACCCCAGATCAGGAACATCCACTGGAAGCCAACAAGTCCCCCGAGGCCGTCCATCTTCTGGAAACCTGCACTCACGAGCCCGACGACGGCTGCGGAAACTTGCGATGCGGTGAAGTACCAGCCGATTCTTTTCGCCATCCTGTGTGGCGGGTAGAACATGGTCAGGAAAAGTGACATACCAGGCCACATACCCGCTTCGACCGCACCAAGGAGTAGCCTAAGCACATAGTAGCCGGCAGCATTCGTCATGCCCACCATTGCCGTTCCAATAATACCAACGCTGATGACAATGCGCGCTAGCCAGACAGAAGGTGATAGCTTGCTCATGGCCAAATTAGAAGGCACCTCGACTATAACGTATGACACGTAGAACAATGCCAAACCCGTCGACACTTGGTGAGCCGTGAGGTTGAGTCGAGTGCCGAGGTCATGTCCTTCCTGCGTGTTCATGGTCTGAGCTAAGCCCACATTCGATCTGACGGCAGAGCAAAGAAAGTAGAGAACCCAGAATGGCGGGATGATCCTCAAGTCCAGTTTCCGGTATAATCTGCGTGTGCGAGTCGAATCCATCGGTCCTTCGAGCGAGATTTGTCGGCCATCGTCTTGCTCGAACCCGGGCTCTTTGGCGTGGTCATTTTGCTGAGGGTACCCAGGCGATGCGCCATCGCCGTGCACTTCGTTCATTCCTGCCATGGTTTCTGAGACGTATGGCTACCTTTTCTGCTGGCCAAAGCAGATGAGCAACATATATATGCTGGGGCAAAAATTGGCCGTTTTCGGACCTATAGCGGAGAGTCATCTTATCTGAGTTCGATCTTGCGGAAAGGGCCGAACGTGTACTATGGGGGTTAGCGTGATCAAAGATACCTCGGGCACGACGAGGAGGAATGTTGTCTTGTCGACATGTTTTGGCAAAGAAGAAACAACTTCTCTCGTTCGAGGTGGGATGTCTTCCTCTAATCCTCTGCACGACTTCCCTACTACTTGGGCAATATATGTCGAATTGTCTTTGTTATCATCTGATCAATTTCTCAGCCGATCAACACTATTTCGAAGCTAGGTCCTCTGCCAGAAGAGACCGCCCCACCAAGATATTCTGATCCATTGTCCCCCCCATGGAGTTATTACTGCGTTTAGGAGCAAACCGCATGTTACTCACATTCGCATACCGAACACAAGATCGATAACCAGCGGCGGCTTGGTTGTTTTTCTCTGGAGTTGCTATCACCTGAGCCTTGCGCGGAGGGCTGTGTCGACAACCACCAGTTCTCTAGACCGAATCCTTCGAGCGCTGCGTCTTTCCCAAATAGGAATCGATCTTCAACATGAAGGATTGCGCCTCAGAGCGTGGTGCTCTGCGCCCAGCGTAGTGACATCAAAGCTCTTCAGCTCAGTCGGAGTCCATTAGTATAAAGCAGAGGTAGGAGCCCGGGAGTCTTAGAAAAGGCTAAACGCAACAAGCATACTTCTTTACTGTTATTTGACATATCGACTCATCCAACACACTGTCTAACAAACACGCAAACATGGCTATGCCCAGCGATTCAAAGATGCACACCACCGTCCATTCCGACTCAGAGTCGGACGATTCAATGCCAGTCGTCTCTCTATCGACCGATTCGAACGCATACAAGGTGGACTTCGCCTGGAAGAAGTTCAAAGGCGTAGTCACAGACCACAAGACCAACCGACAAATAATGCACGTCGACTGTATGAACTTGACGAAGCCACACCTCAAATACAAAGGCCCCGAAAACGAGCTGATTGGTACATCCTCGTTCAACTTTGTTTCCATTCATGCCGAATGCGAAGTCCGTGGCAGGGCAAAGAAGCTCCAGGCGATGAAACGAATGACTACGGAGTACACGTACCTCTCGGATGCGTTTTCTGATGGTGGCCTTCCCGTGCCAATGTACTGGACAACATCATCTGGTAAGTGCAAAACACCCACGACTCTAGGGGGAAAAATGATCTTCAATGTTCTTGTACTAACCCATTGCCAGGTTTCAAGCACTGGGACTTCATCCTCTTGGACTCCAACGAGGAATCCGTAGCACGCTTCCGCAGCAACGTCTGGATGGTCAAAAAACTAGGCCTCATCGAGTTCATGGGCGATTATAACGAGAAGACGAAAGAAGAGATCACAATCACCGCGATCACCGTCTACTATAATTTCTGGCTGCGCATGAACAATATCTTCCAGCTCGGTGGCGCAATGTTCAGCAAAACTGGCCCGCTCGACGCGAACGATCCTACTGGCGTTCAGATGCAAAACATGCCAACGAAGGGTTCGGATGGCCATATCGATCTCGACACAGCAGCATCCTCTAAGACTGCCACTATCCGATGAGCATGAGGCCACATGGCAGACACACAATACCGGCCAGTAAAGAATTTGCCCCATTTAGCCTACATGCCGGTGCAGCCGCTCGGCGGGTGATGACAACCGCCGCCGGACGCTGCACTATGTTACAGCCCGTCGTGGAACAATAGCACTCTGGAGACGAGATCCCACCGCGGAACACTGGAGCCCCGTGCTCAGGGGCTTCGGAGATATGTCCGTGGTCACTCTTCCGCGTGGAACTGGCGGCACTACGATTTGGGGCAATAACGATTGATGAAATGTGAAGAGATACCACTTGCTTGTTTCAGCGACATTGCGCGTGCCATAACACGTTGCTTCGCAGAATGTACTTGGCTATAGAGGATAGGAAACTTGATTTTGATGTAGTCCTTGCTTAAGACTCTAGTACTAAGTTGCAACCAGAATTTTTCACATAGTAGCCACAAAGAGACATACATGATGTTGATCCATCAAAGCGCTCGACGAGTGCACGAATTGAATCCTCATGAAAGCGATGCCATAGACCGCTGGTGTTCTTGCCGTACATGAAAGATTAATATAAAGAGCCTAAATCGCGCAGTGCAAGGATACACACGGCATCTTGCGCACTGCATGCATGGTATAGCTGAGGTGAGCCCGGGGCCTTGTATTCCTCTGCTTGTGCCCGGCGACTACGTACGCCGGGCTCGCATAGAGTGGCGAGTGACTTCATCGTCATGCAATGAGTTTTTAGAGCAGCGAGGCCACGCTCCTGCTTGACAGTATGAACTCTTGAATCCTGAGTTCTAGATCCTGATTCCAAGGTGTTCGACGAGGTAACTGGTCACTCAGAAGCTTCAATATTTGAACGAGGCAGGGCCTAGTCGTAGGTTTCTCAATTTCCATCACTGTCAAGCTTTGCGGCCACCATAACCTCCATTCCAGTGCAGAGGTGTACCGGATTACGGTAGAAAGGAGAGATAGTCGAGGAAGTGGCATCCAAGTGACTAGCTTGAGACCTCTGACGTTCATGCACGCCTGTACAAGTGTACTTGAAACCTCATGTTTTCCAGGCTGCCGGGGTACCTGAGGCCCTCTTCGAGTCTGTACAACATGTTGGCTTCTTCGGTGACTTTCTCCCAAGCGGGTCCCGGCTTCTCTTCATCACTGTCTTCATCGTCTGGCTTCTTCGTCGGTTTCGGAACCAAAGCGTAGTCCAACAACTGACTCATGAGATACTTCCGTTTACTCTCCCCTTCTTCTTCATTACCAACGGAGATTTCAGAATAAGCCCCAGGGGTGTCAACCACCAGCAGCAAACTGCCCCGAGGGGTGGTCTCTGTTATCCTTCGGAGGAAGGCAGTGGTGCGAGGTATTGATGTCGCGTAAAGCTCGTTCAATGTGGACATGAGTGTAAGAAGCGCCGGGGCGGTTCCAATGGCAGCGCGAAGATCTTCTGTGCTGCAGCCTAGAACGTCCGAGCGGGTGAAAGTGTGTTCCACAACTCCAGGCACCAGGAAAGAAGCATTTCTCTCGCGAGCTATAGCACTGGCGTATTTGGATAGCACGGGAGGAGTGTTGAGTGCATGGTGCAGCTTCGAGAGAACGGAGGCCCAGTCTGCCGAATCAAGAAGATTGAGATGGAGAAGAGCGGCCGAAGAATGTGGCTCTGAAATTGACATGGCCTCCAAGCTATTTGAAACTTTTGCACTTGGATTTGTTGGTTTTCCAGTCGCTTCTGATGGCCGCAAATGGCGCAGGAGGCCCGAAAACGCCATGATCTCGGCCGCACTGCCTCCGAAGCATACGGCCTTCGATGCTGTCTCATTGTCTGGCCCATTGACCAGGTTTTGTATGCAGGCGTCGTCTGCCCTTTCTGCACAAAACCAGGCCAGCAGCTGCGCGTAACACAGAGCGCGACTCGGACTCCAGCGTATCGTGTAGGCCTCCAGATACTCGTCTTTGGCGAAAGCTGTATCGTAGTCCCTTTGCGAAAGTGCGTCGTTGATTTCTTTCAGTGTTGGCTTCAGCTCTTCATAATCATTGGATGCAGGGAACGCGGCGCGAAAGATGTCGAGCAGCAATTGCTCGAGCTCAAGAGGGAGAGCATGCTCCAGTTTCAGAGGTTCTGGTACCGCTGATGCTGCTGATTTTGTAGCAGACTTCTTCTTATTGTAATTGTAGCCAGGACCCTTCCAGCCGGGCATACCACGAGTGGGAGGCGGAGCGGCCTTGGATGCACCACTGTCGCTGGGCTTGCCATGCTTTGGCTGCGATTTCTGTTTGCGATCATATTGACCCATTTTGATTAGTGCTGTAGCACTATCTTGTTCTTTTTGGGGCGAAGCTATTGCGACACTTTTGTTTATGGCTCTTATGCTGAAGGCCAAACTCACGATTGAAGCCCGATCTCAACTGGTTGAAGTTTTCCTTAGGCGTATGACATGCTCAGTGAATTTGCAGGAGGCGCAGATTGATACGAGTAATAAACAATGTTGCTGTATCAAAGACCACATACGACCATAGGTCAGTGAAAACTGGGCATCCCGTCCGAAATCCCCCATTCTCACCGTCGTTTGTAGATACAGGATCCCGGCGTGTTGTCATTGGAACTGCACTTGTCAGGCTCAGGCCAAATCAGGATTCATGTGATACTGCTAACAAAAGGCACCAAACGCATAGCAGACTATCAAATCCTTTCCCAACCCTTTCACGCGATTGCGGCTAGGAAAGTGCTATTTCTATCAACGAACAATGGGTTCGTGATTCCAGGTTCAAAATCCTGGAAATGCACTTGTAGTCCAAAGTCACCCGACCAGTATGGAACTTTCAAACACGATCACACGAACTAGAACGTGTGTTGGAGGTGGGGTCAACAGCATCCGGTCGGCTTGCCTCTTATCATCTTCAATTCCTGTTTCCTGGTTCTCACTTGCTCGTCCCTAACTTGCCCCTTCTTGGGGAGTACTGATCCGTGGCTGTCGAAATCCTGGCTCGACAACGTTTCTGTGATTTGTTGGGACCTACGAGTTGGCAGCAAGGTTTGTAGCAAGCTCACGCGCTGATAGTTGGCGCAAATCCTGGATTGCAGAATCCAGGATCCGGAAGTAGAGACCAAGACTGAGACCGAGACGCGCCATTCCCGTGATCTGACTAGAGCTGTAGCGGAAAGGACGGCGAATCTGCCGCTACACTTTCCTCGACCCGTTACCACTGCCAAGTCGAGGGCGTCTAGGCTGGGATGAGTAAATGTGATCTCACGAACCAGGACATGTGCTATAGACGAACGACAATAGCATCCGGCTGACTTGCCTCTTCTGATCCTCCATTCCTATTTCTTGGATCTCACCTCCTGTTTCCCGATTTGCCTCCGTTATTGACCGCTAATCCATGATTGTCAGAAGCTGGACTCCCGACTTTGGCCCGACGTCATTTCAAGCTCACGGTTACAGGATCCAATGTGTTATAATAAGTCCTAATTAATGCTCATCCACCCTATCCTGAATATCGGGGACAATAGAAGGCTGAACGCAGCTTCCACAACCTGGACCAAGCCAGACTCGAAGGAGATGCCAGGATTAATTGGGTGCCCGGCATGACTAGGAAATATTTAGGTGTATCAATCCTGTATTAACGATTCCTGAATCGTGAATCCTGGTTCTCTACTCCTAATGCTCGCTCATGGTTCCTACACATTTTGAACTGATTGTGGCTTCATATTATCTAGTAATATTCCTGAAAGCTGTAATTTCAGGACATGTTTGTTCAATTAAACTCAGAATTGACCGGACCTTAATATGTGAATTTATACTGTACCATTGTAGTTATTATCACCGGCAGCCCAGCGGTGTGTTGCACTCACGAGGTCGCATTGTTGCACTGGAGCTAAGGCCCCATCCAGCCAGGGTCTAGATTCCAGATACAAACCCTGCTTTTTGAGGCTGAGACGGAAACCTACCTGTCGGTCTCGTTACCGGCTTGGACGTCGCATTCCTGGAACATGGAAGGCAGGATCACCTTCCCCATACTGGGCAAGCAATGCTGTTTGGGTGCAGCGCAAGGTGGTAAGGCCGAAGCGCTGGCGTTCACTACCCTCCGACATACTTGTAACCAATGATGTCGCTGCAGCCAAGAGGGAATGCAAGTCGCTTACCTAGGGCTGGCAGAACTCTCCTCGTCTTTATCATTCTTGCTAGCAGGGACTCATCCGAAACCCTTTCCTTGTGTGTGAAAGCGAAGCATATGTCACGATAAGAACTACGTGCAAGCCCAGCGCTAAGCAGTATCTTGCTGTCGAAATCCCCCGACAAGACATGACGAAACCTACACATGTCGCTCGCCAGTAGGCGTGTCGCCCCCAACAACGGCTTGTCACGGAAGATGAGCAAGAGGCAGTAAACTGCGCGGGAGATGCAGAATCGCATAGGAGCGACCCGCCGCCATTGATATAGCGGCCTCCGACTCGACTTTGAGCACAAACGTTTATGGATAGCAAAAACCGGGAAAGCATGCGAACAAGGCGTACATTACATAAGGCTGCAATGGTTTTGTTGGCCCCCTAGACAGACCCATAAAGCCCCATGAGACGAGGCGAGCCACCAAAAACCAGATAAAAGAAAAGTAAACCCCCCCTCTTGCGGGCCGGCTTGAGCACCTCATGGGTTCGTCTAGCCGGGCACTGACGCCGTGAAAATAGTCGACGGCACGTGTCGGCATATAATGAGAGTAAGGATTTGGCTCCAACATGAAGGTGGAATGGCCAAAAAAGACTTTATGCAATGCACCGATGCGTGGTAGCGATCCGACCCTAGAGTTGTTCGCTACGGGATTCTCTTTTGCCAGGATTGATAGTTATTCCGTTCCTTCTAACTTCGATGGCCTTCCAGCACTTGATACTAAAGTAGGTTAGGCCAGGTCGACAGAGAGCCCATGGTGCTGGCATCTTCGCTTATTGACTCCTCGTCAGACGACATCAAGCAAAGCGGAGACGGCAACGCTGAGGGCCAATATTCGATGCGTTGAAGGTCAGCTACGTGATATCCGACGGCGGCGCGCACTATGCGCTGGGGATTACCGGCTCGCAAGATTTTGTCGAGTCGGTCACATATAATTCCAGTTGCATTTCGAGAGGAGAGAGTCAGAGCTGTGATCGGCTTAACGCGAGCGTGACGGCTCTGTACGTTGATGGCGAAGCTATCCGCGGGATAAGTACCACCAATGCCACTGACCTCTAAGTTGATATCGGTCGAGTCAAGTACCTCATCAGAGCATCTCGGACATTATGGCTGTGGAAACGCTAACTCCATCGACTCTGGGATGGGATTGTTGATAAGATCCATAGGCTCTGGGAGTTCCTTCGCTTCCTCGAGTGGTCTGCGTTTCTCAAATAACTTGCACGGGATGTCGTCGTACAACCTCGGCTTCCCTAATGGTTCCGATATAGAGAGCTCGTAAAACGGAGCGACATCGTTTCCTTGTGGAACTGGATCACCGCTAAGATCTCCAAAGAAGCATGCATTGTGATAAAAGATGATCGAGCCATTGTTGATATTGTCTTTTGTATCGCAGACCCTATACGGTCACTAGAGCTAGTCGCTCCTGTCGAGCTTCTAGTGAATTGGTTTATATAAGGCGAGTATGTTTCACTTTTCCCCTTGGGTGTCGGAGGTAGGAGCAAGCTCGCGGAGTCCTTGAGGTGATCGTGAAGTATCTGTTATTCCACTTCGGCAGGCTGCATGATCTGATTATGCTTACTTCCACTTCCAGATGGTGTAGATGAGCCTATTCCTGAAGCTGACATCGACGCGTAGGCAGAGTCGCTAACATGAAGGGAAGCTTGCGAGGATGCTGTCCCATAGTGTTTGAGGTTTGGCAGATGACATCGGCACCCACTTTTCTGGGTCGTAAATTCCTGTCGATTCGGAAGGCTGCTCACGAAACTATACAGCATCTCCTCAAGCTCACGCTTTTCTTCCGTTCCTAAGCGATGCACTCTGACCTCGAACAGCTTTTGATCATTAAAGCTGTCATGGGAAGTGTACTGCTTCTTATACTTTTCCAACCGTCGCCTCAACTTCTTGTTCCTAACCGTGAGGTCATCGATGATGCTTCCGAATTCCTTCGTGTTTCTGTCGTTCCCAAGTGGAAGTAGGCCGTTCCTTCGGTGAGTTGGTTGTGTGATGTCGGCTAATGAATCCTGCCCCGACCAATGCCGTTGCTGGTCTCCAGGCTCGGAAGACGAGGATTCGCGTATGTAGAAGGGAGCATCGTTGTCTGCAAATGACCTGACATCCCCGCGGCCGTCATTGTTGGACTGCACGAACCAGTCATCTGCATCATTGTCTTTGCCCGACCTACTCTCCCCATCAAGACGATATAAGCTGGGGGGAAAGCCATCGCCTTTGCCGCCAGAAAGGGTGGTGCAGTGGCTGACTTTGGTGTAGCTACTTCCATTATTTGAATTGCGTCGTCGCGCCTGCGAGGGACGCACCGTAGCCTCGACAGGCGTACGCCTCAAAGAGACGGAGCAGTGCGCTCGGCGATGGTTGAGTGTCGAAGGTCGCTGATCCGGTGGTGCCATATTCCCTTTGAAACAAGGCCACGACGCTGCTGCGAAATGGAGGAAGCTATGCGGATTTGCAGGCTCGGGTATAAGCAACTCCAGTGAGCCGGGCTGAAGGCGAAGTCACAGTCTTATTGATAGCTGCGCTGTCCCGCCAAACCAAATCGTCGTGTGTATGAAGAGATGGTTCAGTAGTATTAAAAGCGCAGAACGCGCCGTCAATCAATCACGAAGCATGTATGGTGACAGCGGTCACGCTGGCGGCGGCGCGCTCGCTTTGCAACAAAAAGGACTTCCAAGCATCTGACAGTGTCCCCAAATGCTAGCGCGCAATCGTTGTCGTCTCGATGCCACCGCCGATGAGAACAGGACGCGCGCCCCTGCCTCGCGATATTCCCGCGGTGCCGGAACATCCGCCGACTTTCCAGACTTGTAACCAAAACCGAGCTGATTTGCTCAATCGACAATGTGCTTTACCCATCCTCGCAATACTCACGCACTGCTCTAATCAATCTCGCCCTCGTTGCAGACTTATCGAAAACCTGACCATGATCAAGTCGTTCAAAGCATAGCACCCCCATGCCATTGCCACTCCACTCCTTTGGCTTCCACGAATTCTCTTCGGATGACAAAGACAGAGACTCTTCGTCTTTGTAATCATCATAACCTCCCGCCTGATTGGTGCCACTGTTTACTAGATAGCGCTTGACAGCTTCACAATTTACGATCAGGTCCTTTCCCGCCAGGCTGACGGTCAATCTCTTTCCGCCATGTATGAGGTCGTCCACATCTTTGTTCCACATGACTTTTTGACTCCAGAAGAAACGTCGCCCCAGAGCGTGCGCAACACCTGGGTCTTTGCTCGCAAAGTACCATAGTTGCCACTCATTCGCACGCCGTGGCTGCCGCACGGTGAAGTTGTGCGCAACATCTGGGGTATGTAGCAGAAAGTTTACCGGATCAACGAACAGTGCCGATGCGGCCTTCGGACTTAGGACTTCGTCCGCCAGTATGAATTTGCTGATAACGCTGCCATAGGAGTGGCTTACCAGCACAAAGCGATCATAGCCGTGTTTGGCAACAATCTGACGGAGCTCCATACATAATTCATCCTTATCGAGCACACTGTGCGTTATGCGGAACGAAATCGGCATTATTTCGACGGCTAAAACGCCGATCTTGCCATCATCTTCCTCTCCACTAATAGGCGAGTTGATGTCGGAAAGAAAGTCAATGTAGGGATACAGGCCGATGCCGATGCCGTGTATGAATAGAATGGGGAGGCGAGTCGTAGAAGTGTGCGGACGATACCAGTAAGATAGGTGTTTAGCCGGAGAACGGTAGGATGCGGTGAGACCGACAAGGCGGAAGGGAAACAGAGTGAGGAAACTGGTGAATGAGAGCCTGTGGAAGTGGAAGCCCAACAGCTGAAGCCTCATATACGCCATGAAATCAACAATCCCCACGCACTGCGATTGAATCAGTCATGACAGGAGGTGAGCTCAAGTTCGAGACACCCACAAGGTACCAGAATAAGCTTCTGTGGAGCATATCCACGGGATCAATCGTTAGCCGTAACGGCTTCGCTGTGCCGTTCCCTGGCCGAAAATCCTTGCGTATCATGCTTTCGAACTCGAGCGTGTACTCCTCAACCTCTTCATCATCTTTCCCTTCTTCCAAGTCGCGATCAAAGAAAGCCCACGATATCCAATTCTTTAGATCCTGTCGTCCAATATCTTTAATGTCTGCTCCCTTAAACCAGCCTCGAATATAATGCTCGGGATCTGTCACCTCGGCCTTGATGCGGTCCACAAGCTCGCGTCGCTCTTCTTTGGGGCGTAGAGGTGGATGATCAGTCGGCCGCTGGAGGTACCGCCTATAGGGAAGAAAGAAACAAATGTAGAAGAGCGCTTCTGCCGTTAGCCAGAGCTCGATAGCTGGTTGCACGCGTAACGTCGAGGAGCCATGTATCGTGGTAAGAATGCAGTAAATAACGCTAAAAGGTGCAATCCAGTTCAGGACGAATATGCTGGTGCGAATGAAAACGTAATCTGTTACAGACGTTCCAATCATGTTTTCGATTGTCGGTCTTCCGGACCTTTGTCACCAATAGTTCGAGGTCGACAAATGGTATAGAAGAGGATCAAGAAGAAGCGATTTGACTAGACCCAACGTTGAGAGACCTGCTTTCGGTGAAGCGCCCAACAGAATGCAACTGCCATGTGAAAGGTGCAGAATCAAGCAAGGGCGGACATGACCGGGGAACACCGCAGCACTATCGGACATGATTGCAGCGAAAAATATAAGGTCCTTCCCTGTGTCCCAGGAAACTCTACGTGCCGAAACGCTCTCAATCGCTCTGATAAGATGTCAAAAGACTTTCGATAGTACGAATGAAATTCATGACCAATACTGTTCGTCTTACTCGGAGGGGTGCTCGACGCGGGAAGTAGTGGGAGCTCAGAGCTGGAGTCCCGCCGCCACAGCCAGTGTCGCGACTGATACTCATGCAGGGTCGACAGCAGATTGGCAAATAGGGTAGGGGGCGAGAGGAAGATCGAAGGCAGGTGGATTGGAGAGGATGGCAGTGCAAACCAAGCCTAATTTCCCCTGCTAGGCCTACCCGTCAAGGGCAACCAGCTCGCGTGGCAGAATGGTGAGGCGGCATGAAGCCTTTCACTTCCTTGTGTCCAGAGGAAAATGCCAACCTTCCTCGGGACACCAAAAGGTACACGAGGACAGCAGAATGAAACTTGCACTCATGTGTGGTTACGCGAAACAAGTGAAAAAGGCAGTAGCACACTGCGGCGCTAGCAGTCTCAGCAAGTTGACGACAGCGGTGCGAAAAGATTGCGAAAATCTCGCAGCATGATGTGATATCAAAAATTACCAGTCCGTCAAAGATGAGAACTGAGAGCTAACAGAAAGCTCCATCACAATGCCTTGGAGGCCGGAGTGTTCATGAGCGTTACATATGCGACTTCAGCATGCGCACTGAAGCTGTTCTGACCTACGATACTGACATCATTTATCTAGAATCCTTCCGCGAGAATAACACCTGCGAGCATAAGCTGCCTGAACTCCTCAGTTCAGAGCAGCAATCGAAGTCAAACATTGCCAGTCAAAACCCATAGAGATGAGTAATGTCTCGGAAGGTCCGTAAAAAAGCAAAGGAGAAGGAAAGAGGAGGTGTTCAGTGGTCTGCACCCAGAGACTCTGTTCGTACCGAGCGAGCAAGTTCTGGAATAGATATGCCCCGGCGCAGCCCTTCCAGTAATGCGATTGAAACCGAGGCAGTCCCAAATCGCAGTGCAGTAACGAGTAGGTGAACATCATCTGCCTGGCAATTCTCTTCTTGAGCTTTGCACTCCAAAGTCCCATCTAGGCCCAGGTAGTCGGCAGTGTTCCTACAGCATGAGATGCTGCGATCTCCGCAAAGGCTTGAGGCATGCCCCTCACCTGGGTATTGTCTGCCTCCCTTTTGAGAGAGGCAGCAGATACAGCAGGCTGAACTTGTTGTTTCCCGAGTGCGCGATGCGTGAGTTGAGCAGATAGAGGCCACTGGTTGACCAGGAGGCTTCCCGCGTTGCGAGAATGCACTATCCAAAGGGTTGTCTGAAGTTTCGTTCGAGGGCTTGCCAGCATTCATCTGTGGGTAGCTGCACCCTTGCTTGTTCACAGAAGAAACGCTCATGTCGCCTCCGTTGAAACACGGTGACTGCATGCCTGTTTCGAACTCCGCCTTTGTTTGCGTGGATAGGTGGTCGTGTCTTGCATACACACTCTTGCTGGTTGCCAGACGAGAATGAGGATGACATGAAAAGGCCGCGTTTCAAATAATGCGGGACCGAAGAGTCCAAGGGCCAACAATTAAGAGCACGAGATCGCCCGAGGTCGAGACGATTAGAGCTCTCGTTAGGGAGACTTGAAGTAAACAGTGCCACACTCAGCTTCTTTTCTCCCACCATCGTGTTCGTCGTAGGCTGGGTACGTTCGGAAGTCGAAAATGCCGAGACTTCTTTCGACTCTCACGCATTGTCACGTGATCTTGCCCCTGTCAGCGGAGGACTGGTTCGTCATAGTGTTTGGAGCAGCACTGCTTGTGCCTAAAAGGGTGACAGCGGCGTCGTGATTTCTCTCCAGACCTTGCCACTCTGCATTCTTTTTTCCTTTCAACATGCCTGCATCGCTGTTTGGCGCCAGAGTTTCTTTCACGTTGCAGGGACGTTCACATCACCCACAAGCGGTATCAGTTTTGATTTGTCCCTAACCCAGCACGGTCTTACCCCGTCCGACGTCAGGGTTCTGCCTGAAGTGATGGGATGATGCCATGCCATGGTGAGTGAGCGCTCTTTGCCTCTCCCAGAAAGATGCTGACCATCCCCGCCTTGCTGAAATGCAGCATCAGGACAACGACGAATGTGCTCAGACACTGAATGTAATACCCGGGGCAGGCCATCCCAGGCGTGGAGCAGGCTCGTGATTCTCACTGACATCTCTACCCACCTTCACAGCTTTCATTCAAGGCGAGTCGTGGCAATCGAGCCGTGCTCCACCGAACCAAACCTCGCGCTCAGACGTCGGTGAGTGACGTCCACCATGCTTGGAGGTCGCGGACATCCTCCCCGGACTTGGAGGTTGAACGTCTGCAATCGCCATGACGCTACGTAACTTGGTCAGTCTTGAAGCCATTGCATCTATCCTCAGCTACACGGGGGGCGTATCATCGATGCGTTACCTTGCTCTTGTCTGCTAATTGCAGCTTGGTTATTCTCGAAAGCTCGTCGTGCATAACACGAGCAAAGCTCAAACAAAGTGCAAGTGGTCATTGAAGGCAGCTGAGTAATACCTTGTGTGGGCTCTCACTGGATCTTGCTCGACGAGTTTTGCAGCCTCTTCGAAAACTTAGGCATCGCCCAGCGCTCGGTCTAGTCGCGAATGAGATAAACATCCGCACCGTCGGCCCTCAATCGCCACATCAAGGCAGTTAGCCATCAGGGCTGAGTCACCGTCTTTTTCTTGATTGAAAGCAGACCAGCAAGCACTCTTACCCACATGGCTCTCCGGACTAATCATAACGACCAGGCTTTCGAGAGGGGAAGGGAGAAAATTGTAGAGGTATCGTCTTTGTAATGCACATAACAACCATCGTCCTCCTCTTTTCGCGGCAGATAAGAAGGCCATGACATGGACCTCGGCGCTTCACCAAAGGGTGCCAGCCCCAAGCGCTACCCAGAATACGCTCTCTAGTCGCAAATGAAACATGCCTCATGGCTCTCGAGGGTGGTTTCGTGGAGTCGTCGTGCGCGCAAATGATCTGAGGCTATTCAGCAAGCAATCTATACATGAGTTAACCATGTTTGCCATACACAAGCGTCTGGAAAGACGGCAAGCTGATCTCGCCGGCATCCGGCACATGAGTTTGCTCGCGCCGCCGCATCCTGTCATAATCTTCTGCGTTTGTTTCGGGGAGGAATGGGAAACCTGAAGCATTCGTGGGCAAGGTGTCGTCCAGGATTGGAAATGTGACGCCGTAAGCTACGCTAATTTGGTCTGCAGTCAACGCGCCGCTGGGTGATGTCTCATTGGCGATACGGGCCGATGCTAGATCCAGTGCAAAATCGACCACAGAGTGTGCATCATCACCAGCTCTCAGGCTCTCAAGTATGCGTACCGCATCTATGCGGCGAGATGACCTCAAGAGCTCTAGAATCCGACGCTCATCGTCGTACCGTTCTTCGAGAATGCTATACCTACGTTTCAAAACGATGGTATGATGGGCATTAAATGTTGCAGAGTAAACTCACGTGGATCTCTGCGACGAGCATTGCTGACAGACGGGCCGCGTTGCGTCGCACTGGAACTCGGTCAGGGATTTGGATGTCCGCGCCTTCTAACGCATTCTTCCTGCCAGCAAAGCTTGGGTTTTGGCAAACCAGTACTTCCTCTTCGTCTGGGACAAGGTATTCGTGAATAGAGTTCTCGCAATACTTGGGGAAGCGATGCCGCGCTGTAATTTTCCTGAAAGAAAGGTCTAAGGCACACGCGATGACACATTAGTGTAAGTGAATGAGCATACCTTGACCTTCCTCCGAAGGCACTCGTTACAGGCCAGGTTCACTTGAGCACGCTTCAGCTTTCTGGGGATATTGTCGACAGGAGGGATCTGACGGTGCGGAGTGTCCAGTGAAGCCATCCTTCGGAGGCTGCCGGTGATGGAGTGAAGACGGTGTGAGTCGTCGAAACACCGTTGTACACACTTGTTTGTTGGTGATGACTTTCAGCAGAGGTGCTATGAGATGGCATCATGATGAACGCAGCCGGGAGGAGGAAAGGGAAAACGAGTCGGTAAATCACTGACGCAAGCCCAGGCTAGTGGCATCTTAGTAATCTCAGCCGGCGAGCGTGATCTCCGAAGCCCAACCATCATTTCATGTTTGCAGCAAGGACAGACATTACTTGAAACTTGCAATGAGGAAAAGAGAAGCAACTCGGAAGCAATAGGCCTTCAGATGCCATATGATGATATGGATCTGCGCATGTCAAGAAGGAGTAACGAACGGTACGAAGGACCCAAAAAAGCGGCCACATGGATTGTGTAGGTACGCGCACGACACGTCTCCACCTCCGTCGCCGCTGCTGGCCATTCTTTAGGAACCACAGTGTGTCCACACTGCACCACTGACATGGATAGACAGAATGCGACGCCGACGCCTTTTACCTTCGCAAAACGCAGACTATTCCGTTCCTGATCTCGCCGATCTTAAGAGAACGCGAACGAGGAGGCTTCTCTTTTCCCATCCGACCAGGCATCTTGCGCCTTCATTTGATGCCTTTTCCCATCATAAGAGTATATCAGGGCGCAGGTAATGCTGTATGTTCTGGATGATTCTGCCACGCAGGCCGGGAGAACTGAAAAGGGGGGGCAGGATAGGGTCACAGCGGATACAACCTGCTACAGTAGGTAGACTTTTGGTGGGGTGTGTAGGCTCACGACCAGTTGCGCGAGGCTGTATCAGAGGTTTTCAGAGTCAGGGATGCATCCTTACTTTGACCTGCAACCGCTGGAACAGATTCGTCCGCAAGCTGTCTCCAAAGAGCACGTGAGCAACGATATCAGGAATAGCGGGCAGGAGTAAAGCCTCTCCTTTCCAGGCAGCCTTTCATCCGTCCATGCTCTGGTAATAAGCCTTCAAGGGAACCCCCAAGAAAGTGCCCTTGTGCTTAAACGCTCCGAACCGAAATTGAACACTGGCGGGTGTCTCACAGAGCATTTACGGCTCAAAATGAATTGATCCCTATGCGATATTGGTCCGAGGGACAACGTGAGGTCTACTACCAGTCTCTCGCCCCATCTTCCTGACGTCGCCTTGGCAAAAAGTACTCGATAAGACTGACGACTGGGCTCCTACACGCACCGGCAAGCATATGCATGATCAATTCCCAACTCTGAGAACATATTTCATCTATGAAAGCTTGTTCATGCACGGCTGGAGAAATTACGACCAATCGTGGTCGACATATCCGCATTGGATCTGTGCCGCAACTGAGATCGACCTTGCAATTGTGAGTCAACAAGAATGATGGTTTTGTCAAGTTTATAGCTGACGGCGACTTCTAGCTCTGTGCTTGCGCTCCGGCTATGAAAGCATTGTTGTGGAAGCCTTTCCGCAAATGGAGCAGCGACATCTACACAGGTAGCTCCCGAGACCGCACCAAAGCGAGCGCCGCCAAGGCGAGCAAGGCCGAAAACAGCAGGCGCGACCTTACCTCGCAAGATCCAATTGTCGACAGTGATCCGGAATCTAACAACGGCTATCCCTTAGACAGTATGGACTTCGGGAAAAACGGAGGGCATGTCGTCGAACAAGAGCGGGACCTTGAGAAAGCCATCCAGCAAAATCACTCCACAAGCACGAGCACGAACTCCAACAACGACAGAAGCCCGTACGATCCTACCGAGCCGAAGCTCCAGATCAGCAAGGAAACTTCTTTCCAGGTCTCATATCTGAACGACGCAGACTCCGACAAGACGAAGAGCTCGACCGATGACGAGATCACCGCCCACTGTTGGGAACCGCCGGCTCATGCAAGAGCTGTGATTTGCTGTAATTTGCTCTATACAGTGTGTGCGACCACCCCTCTCGCGCGATCTCATCCCAACTGCTTGGTATGAAGAAGGTTGAATCATGCACCACCGCGCGGATGGGATGTGTCATCTACCGCTGTTGACGTCGAGCATACTCTTCGAATCGGACGGGACACACCCTGGGTGGGCCCTATATCTTGTTGCTATTGCAGAAAGCTCGAACGGCATAGTTAAAGATCGACGGTGGTTTGAGAACAAAATCCATATCCTTTTTCAGTTCCATTACTGTCGGCAAAACATGCCTTCCATATGAAACTAGCTTGCACGCGCGTGAGCAGGGTGTGTTGGAGCCCTGTCCTCCCACCGAATACTCACGCGTGCTCGACAATTTGAGGAGGTTCATTAAATGTCTATATCGATTATGGCGCGTAGTTCCATGTTAATGGCGCATTGTTGTCAATGGAAGTGAGTAAAAGATGGCGCCCGGACGCCGAGCCACCCACGGGCCGGTCCAAAGCTTGGCCAATGTCGGCCCCTACATTAATTACAAAGGCGCATTGTGCAACACTCGCGCTATGGCTTGGTCTGATCCGGCAGAAGCCGTCAGGCAGCAAGATAAGGCATAGATTGAACCTGTCCCCGCTACCCCCTCATCCGACTCGTCTGCAGGTTTGGGGCGAACCCACCAACGGTATCCGTGCATCGGGAGGACGGTATCGTCCGCCGGCATCTGCCCAATGATCGGCGATCTGAGGGATGCAAAGCAGGTCGCGATGGTCTAGAACACCAGCGAAACGTGGAGCTGTATATCGCTTGAGCGGTTGGTGTCGTCGTGAGACGCAAAAGAGGGGAGCGAGCATGCGAAAGTCATCGCGCATCGGTACGTATCAGTACGTAAAGCAGCCAGTGGTCATTCTAGCCCGGAGTACTCAAAGCGTCCACACAATCGGCGGTTGCTACAGTAGCAGCTGTCCAGGCAATCACTGCTAAACATGGCCTATGACGATTGAGAAGATCGCACACCTTGTGATGCGCAACAAACACCGCCCGACACCCGTTCTGCGACTTCACTTGTTCAAGGATACAAGCGCGCGTTTCAGGAACCGGTCGGCAATGTGCTGCAATAGCCTGACGGTAATACGCAGCAGCCAGTGTATTGCTTGCTCGTTGGCGCAGTCATGCAAAAAAATGGACTCGTGCAGGGGGACCGCGCGAAGAATATGAATGTTGCAGTCGGTCCCCCCTCACGTGCACCTTTTCGCTGCGCCTGCTTCGAATAGAAGTAGGATAATGCTTCATCTGCCTGGCATGGACGATCAAGCAGCAATCTCTCGAAATCTCACCAGTTCGTCCCCTCCACAATGCGCCCCCAAGTCGAGACCATTCAAGCAGTCTTCCACACCACGCAACAGCAGCAGCGCTCGGAGTGCCAGTGCGGAGTACGCTGAGGATTGGTCTAACATTTCAGATTCTGCTGAGCGCAGGCGAATGCAAAATCGAAATTCTCAACGCAAATACCGTGGGTATGGAAGGGCAGCCTCGTTCTACTTGACTCGTTAACTTATTGCTAGGCAAAAATCTGAAGGAGCGATCGCAAGATCTTGAACGCCAGGCTCATACCAAGCTATTGTCTTCTGACGAGCGGCAGGCTCAACTCACTCTCTCTCTCATGCATCGACTTGCCTGCTCCCGACTCCGCCCGCAAGGCCGAAATCGACAAGCAGACAATCACGCCAAGATCCGACCAGCAAACTGCGACGAAACGTCCACCACTCTCATCAAAATACAGACGTTTCTTCCCAGCAAGACACCCATCAGCAGTCGAGCTTGACTTCACCCTCTTATAGTACTTCTCCCACAGATTGCGCAAACCGCGAATGGTCTCCCCAGGAGAGTTCGTGCTGCAACACAAAGCCCTTTCACGACCTCATATTGAACCAATCCTACGTACAGCCTGTGCACCAAGGCTATTCCGGCGTCATTGCCATGCCAGGTATGGAGCAAGAGTATCCAGTCAGCTGCGGGATCAACAGAGTCTCCACAGGTTTTACATCCACCTTTGGCGATTACCAGCATACGTCACTGGTGACGCTCGGAGATGAGTTTAGCGATTATTACACGAATCTCACCAGTATATAGGTTTGGAGTTGTTTCGATCCATAGGAGCTTGGCGATCAACTGGGTATCGAAGATTAGAGTTATCCTTCATGTACCACTTGTGATTTGCAGCGTGTACCGGATCTGTATCGTCAAAATTCTCTACTGACGCGCCAAAGTGCGATGCCCTTCCCATACATCCTCGCTCCTGCCCGCACCTCGTAATAGCACCAGCTGCTCCGTCGACTGGAGCGATAGCCTGTGGCGGGAACTTGACCAAGAGGTAGACCCTTCAGGTATGAACAATCAGTGGACAGTGGTGACCATCTAGTAACTTGGAGAATGGTTTCTAACAACTGGCTTCGTCAATTAGCTTGAACATGAAGCTCCTATGAACTGGAATGACCCCGAAACCTATATACCAAGCACAGTTGTAAGTATGCACGATATGTGCTATAGGTGAGACTCACTGGAGTTACGCGTATACCTGTGCCTCGTACATGCACGTCTTCTTGTGTTGACCGGAACTGAGCTCGCTTTCCCGCGTGCGAAGCGAGTGACCCTGTAGGTCAATGCACTCCGGGCGCCCCGGATCATGCTAGTATCACCCGTTCACCCGTTCGAGGCATATAATCACGGGTTTTTGCCATTGTGTAGAGAAAATAAAGAAGTGCAAAGTTGCACGTAAGCCGTTGCGCTCGCCCGCCTGACACAATTCCCCATCAGTCACTTTACCAGAGCTGTCGAGCCAGCACCGCTGATGCAATCATCCTTCTCGCGCTGCTTGCAACTGACCGTGGAGAACGCGGGGTAGGCTCATGTGGCAAACGACAGGTTCTCGCAGCTACTCAGCGGTAGATGCGCAATTCGTCACATTTCTACGGTGTCCATCTCAGGTGCATTCTGCTCTGCGAAAGTGTCATACACTACGGGCCGCATCATCTGCACCCGTTTTCACGATTACCCCAAAGCCTTGCAGCATCTCTATCATCTACCAAAAAGCATCCTTCATCCTTTACGCTCCACTCCCGTTCCCAAACAGTCTTATCAGGTACGGCATGGCTTCCTGTGACGAAGCAACGCAAATTTTTGTCCGAGACGCTTCTGGATACGCTTTTCACAACAGCGATCTTCTCAGAGAGGCTCTGGACACCACGGGCGTTCGTTCGACAGATGGGAACAGACGCCTCGCGATGATAGGCGAAGCGCGACTGAAAGATGTTGTCCTCAACGATTGGTACCCAACTGGCACCACGAAAGGTGTGTTCAGGATGGAATGGAATATTGACTGCCCAGCCATCTCACTTTCTACGCATGCATAGACAGAGGCACTCAGCTTGCTTCAACCATCGGTAGTAGTTCCAATCTAGCCCTGGCAGCTAGGAGAATCGGGCTCGATCAAGGCTTCATTGTACCAGGTCCGAGCCAGGAGGGTGAACTCACTAATGATACAATGGCAACAGTCGTGCAAGCAATTTTAGGCGCAATTTATTGGGATTCCAAGAATGAGCAGGCTGTGAGACGCGCTATGATTCAGATGAGGATCTTTGCTTGAAGCCAGGCTGCATGTAGGGTAATTTAAGGCAAAAGGCTGCGCTCTTTAGCTGACAATGAAAACACTGCGAATTAACTACGGGTAAACAGGCCTCATCTCGGTTGATAGAAGCTTCGTGGTCACCAAAGTATCGAAAGCCAATGAATGGAAACCAATCTGCAGACCAATAGATCGAGATTACTCTCTATTGCTCATACCTAAGAAGCACACCCCACTGGCCAACTTCCTGCCGCAGGCTATCATCACTTTACACTGACTTCCTTTCCCGCTATCACGATTCGAAACCTGGATCCTGACCTCGCAGCTAGTTACCGCTCTCCGGAGTCAAGATCATACACATACCTATCTGGCCGAAGTCTTGCAAGTTCCTTGAATCCAATTAGTAACGACATCATCGCACTCTGCATGACCAGAAGATTCTTTTGTTTGCTAAGCATATCGATTGCGTTCTAGTCGAGGATTCAGGATCTGAATTTGATAGCTGCCGTAATTTGGAGTTCTCTATCCAAGCGAGTTGGTCAAAATTCTGCAATTCTTCTTTCAACCTCCAATTCCATACTTGATAAGACAGATACCTGCGTGTTTACACCCAATTTAAAAACTACATGTTCTAGTATCATGCTCATACGTGCCCCAAGATGCACAGCTCTAAGATCAAGGGACTTGAATCAATTCCAGGATTTGAATCGGATAAGTCAAACACTCTGAAACCATCCAGTCTCACAGTTGTCGACGGTAAAAGATCACTAAGCTTTTCCTCATAGATGCGTTAGCTAAGGGGACAAGGAAATCCTACTGCACTGTCCCACGTAATGCAACTAGCCATTGATGCAGCAAAACGTCGCCCGCACCACACGGGCATACCAAAGCGGAGCACCCTCCGCTGATGCTTGGCGGATCAGAGAACATCTAAGGCTTTCCTGGATTCACAATTGCTAGCCAGTGCTGACCGAAGATGCTCCATTCTCTATCTGTTGAGTTCCTCCGATCCTAAGTCTTTTACGGCGAGAGCCTTGTTGCAAGCTTGAGGTTCAAAGGAGCGTCTCCTTGACCACGCCGCGTTGACTGGACCCTCGAGCCATCGTGACATTGCAGTGCGTCGGATATTGCTCCGGCGCTAAGCTTAGGCAAGGCTGCAGGATCGTCATGTGGTGGCTTCAAGGGCCGGTCGATCAGCATAAAATCCAATCCAGATTCCGCAGCTCGCGTCCTTAGCCATGCTTGCAGCCAAGCCTGACCTTTGGGAAGTGCGACCGGTTCGGAGACAACTTTCTCCAGACTTCTTCCCCTCACTCGCTGTTGATTCTTTCCTCGCAAAGCTACTTGTTCTGACCGAAAACACACCACTAAAATTGGCTACGGCTACGGCGACGTCAACGCGAAACCAGAGCACCATCGCTTCATTGCCTTGTCCCCAAGCACATCTGTCACTGTATCTCAATTGGGTAAACCCATTTCGAAGCGCCAATGGCCCATCCAAAAGGAGCAACGCTCCTCACGTGGCAAAGCTCCAGAGATGAATATAACAACGCCACCGAGGAATCTATCGCGCATCTATATGATGCTCGCCAATCGAGCTGGTTAGCGCGAAGACTGTCAGAGACAATCGTAGTGAAGCGATGCTTACCTGCTCCCGGCAAACGCGAGTTCCATAACCAAGTGCACGCCTGGCATGAGTTGGACAATATCAGGCTGAGAGACGGACGTGGTTTACGCATATCTGAGCCCATCAGATACTTCGAATCACGTGGTGCCGAGTCCTTCAACTATGGTCACATAGTCATGGAGTATCTGCACGGGACCATTCTGGAGGACAGCCTTTGCAAAGATGACATTCCGATTATCGCAGAAGCGATCACGCTGATTCATGGATCTACCGCACGCTCTGCGCATGCGCGTCCAGGCCCGCTGGATGGTGGTTTAGCCGAGGGCTTCCCCTGGGGTGAGCACGGCGCCGAGTGTCCCTTCTCCACCATTTTTGATGTTCAGCACGCTATCGACAAACGGTTGCGACTACACCTGAGGTCCCAACCACAGTTGTTGAAACCTCTGCGATTGTATGGTCGAGCTCTGGGACTATGCCACTTGACTTTGGTCCCTAGAAACATTATGATGCTGGACAGCGGAGATATTGGCGTCTTGGATTGGTCTGCTGCTGCTTATTATCCCATCGAGTTTCAATACGCTTCCCTTTCTTACTTCGTCACGCTCTGTGAGCCTCGTGAACGGGATTTCCTGGCAGAACTCTTGAGTAAAGTAGAACAAGACTCCAATTATGACAAAGAAGATCTCAAGAACATATGCATAGTACAGGAGTTGAACCTCCGCATCCGTTGTGAGTCGCTCATGGCCCAGCAAAACTTTTGGCATGCATTGCCGCTCTTGCTAACACGAATAGTCCACTAACTTGATCCTTCACCAAATTGGTAGCTACACTGACCTATCGAGACCTTGAGCCATGGAATAACGGAGAGAGTCCCTCATTCACGACACACGGGAGCGTATGCTTCTGAGACCAGCCGTTCCCGCTTCCACATCAGGCTAGGAGGAGTCGCCGTTCTTCAGAAGAAGCTGAGAGAACTTGTGATGTATCATGCCGCACGAAAGAAAAAAAAAAAAAAAAAAAAAGCCGGATCAGCCGAAGAGGCGCGATTTGTGTCATCAGATGAACAGGAAAGGCACATCCGGTACTCGGGACGGCATGACGTTGGAACTCCGAGACCAGTATCATTCGGTTCCAGATCCGCACATGTCGGTCACAATGACCAGCAAGCGCGTGAATATGATCGGCTCTAATTCCGAGTCACCATTCTGCCTGAACAAGTCCATAAGGGGAACGATCCCACGCAAAACATCTCGAGCAAGTGAATATTGGCTGTTGAGTGCGTCGACAAGTGCAGAGATATAGTCGCTCGGTGCGAACATCATGTCGTACGCTTGGCCTATCTCGAAGCTCATGAGATTGGCTATGGTGGCCATTGTCAAAGTTTCTGGAGAGTAATCTCTCTCTAGCTCTCTATCTGCAATGTGTACTCCTTGGAGCCTTCCGGTTTCATCCCTCGGTTCCAGAACTTTGCAAAGCAACAGCACGGAAATACCGTCTGCCCGAGCCAGCAAGCCTGTTGCTTCTTGGACATCTATCTCCAAAGCTGGACGGCCCAGGAAGAGACCCGGGAAAATGGCTTGCGGTAAAGGAGCTCGCTGCGTATCCCACCGATGGGCGAGGAGTGTCAGAAGAGATGGGTTGACTTCGTTCGGTGTTGAGAAACTGGAATACGAAGACAAGTATCCACTTCGTCGGAAAAAATCCATTAAAGACAGGCTACAGCTTATTAGTCTGGCACGAGATGGGCGTGTGAGGTGCGCTTACACCCAATATCTGCATCCAACTGCGTGGCCGTCGGTAAATGCAAACCGGAAATAGTGGAAGCTTTGATTCAGCGCAATGCGCACGAACTCACCCACAAGGCGGGAAAAACTGGTTGGGTTTGTGACTGCGGATGGTACAAATGCAGCAGGCCGACCGACAGCATCAACGTCAGCATGCCGAATCACCGTGTTCGACATCTGATATAATCGCCCGCGCAACAAGAGTTCACCAACGACCTCAGTGCTGTCTGAGTCACGTCGTGGGACCATGTCGATGTGAAAGCTTCTGTTCTCTCCGAGAAGAAGATAGATCGAGACATGGTTCTCACTGTGCGTATCTCTTGTATACACACCGAGGTTGTGAACCGCCACACGAAGCTGGTAGACTGGAAGATGCTGGAACGAGTCGAAACTGCCATCGAATTGAACGTACTCTGCATCCATTTCTTTTCGAACATAGACGCGAAATGGGCAAGGGAAGATTGACTTTCGATTGCGGCGTTGATTCAAGTTTGAGGCTGGAGATTATTCGCCTGCTGGATCGGAAGCTAGACTTGAGGGGTGGGGTAGCTTTCCGTGACGCCGCCCTCGATGAGTACGCCATTACAGAGATCAGAGTTTCCTGAGCTTCCTTCTTCCATCACAAAATAACAACGGTTTACTTTCGATCGAGTATACAGCTTTCCTAGTGCATAGAAAGGCTATGCACGTACTTTCGATTGCGGGCAAAAGTATTCCAACTCGGCCGCCAAAAATCATGCTATCAGCGTCACACAGCTGCGTCTTTCGCCCTAACTACATGCAGGGGTTGCAGATCGGAGTTTATAAGATGTGCTGCCGCCCCGCGCTCGTGTCAGCCGCTGTTCTGTCATTTTCACTCACTAGGAGTCCACGCTTTATCAGGCAAAACTACACATTCGTCTGGGGACGAGACTACATCCTACACAAATCAGCTGACTATTAGTGCCCGCAAGATGTCTTCACTGAACACAACGACAAATCAGGCTCGACATCTTGATGGTGCTCGGAATGGCCAGAAGCGCACTCAGGTGAACCTGGCATGCAATGAATGCCGTCGGAGAAAAGTCAAGGTACGCTGCCCTTGTCAAATTGTTCGCATGAGCTTGTTGTACCATCCTTCGCAGATCTTCATTCCCTATTTTCTCACGTTGCGGACTCGGCTTGGAGCACGGCGAGATCACTCTTTCCGAGCATTCGAGACATTGCTTTTCAAGAAGAGTCGCTGGCGGCACCGACTGCAATCTGCCGTCAAAAAAGTCCACCTCGCAGATGCCAGCCAGGTTTCTCCGATATCTCTGACTCTTTTAGTGCGACGCCCTCCGACCCAAGTGCCAGCAATGCTTCTCGAAGAACTTAACTTGCGTTTTCTCTGCGACTGTTGATGCCCACCATACAATACTGTTGAAACGCAAGTACGCTATCCTACAAGACCGTAATCATGACGAGCGTCAGATCCTCGAGCTCCTAAAGTCAGCTTGTGACTCCAACGCACTCCGCATACTGGCTTGTTTGAGAGCTGCGGACGATGCGCACTCTGTGGTCGACTTTGCACTTGATCTGGCCTCGGCTCGCGTCGATTTGCATCACCAACAACAGGAATCCGTTGCTGCCGATACAACAACCGTTGGGGATAACAGTCTTTTGGCAGTCACTTCAGATGAGCTACTTATGGACGCCACTGCACACGATGTGAGAAGAATGAGGCAATCCTGGAAAGGCTTAGCTCCTGCCCCTGGAGCGATTGGACTACCACCTTCCCATACACTTATGTAGGCCAAGAATGTCGCGGCTTGCCTTGAACCTGCTCGCTGATGAACACTAGGGCCATTACGTCCATGCCAATGTCATCGACTCCGCGTGGGCTACCGAGGAGACAATCGCTCAGTGTTGGTCCCCAACGAGCCACCCAGGGCTAGACTTGAGTACAAGCTCCAGCACTTGTTCATGGCGATTTGAAGCGCCTCCCCGCCTGATTCGGACCCTGAGGCTAACCTTTGATTCCAGCAAGCTAGGTAAAGAGGACATTTGCCCATCGTGTGACGGATAGGAACATCGAAGGTGGGTTGGCATGCGCTTACAGACGCAGAGGAAAAGACTAAGCTGCAGGATTCAGGAAGCTGAGATACTCCTCTACTTCCGGTTGCGCCTAGTCTAATTCCTTGTATCGAGGCAATGTCCGACTGATTGATGATTAGTCACTCAGCCCAGACACATCGAGATCGCATCAAGACCGTGAATTGTCCAAGCACGGATGACATCTCGCACACTACAGAGCTGGAGATTGATACTGCAGCTACTCTGGCGGAATTGAGACACGGCACGCCATCAACATTATAGTCAGCACATCCCTTTCAAGGGCTTTTATCATCTCCTGCCCTTGAGTACGTATCTCTGCTTGAATGCCGGGCGCACTGGATTTGGCAGCGCATGTAGCCCCATTTCCCAGCCGGTGTCAGGTCAAAGACCGATATCCTGCAAAGATTCTTTAGATGACTGTAGACTCATGCCTCGCGGGTTCCATTGCCGCACAATTTCACACAAATGATGCAATGCTCTCACAAATTCAGAGTACCCACCGGATTGATGTTACGCCGACGAAATCCCTGCTTCTGCTGCTGCTGCTGCCGCTGAAAACAATTCAACAATCCCGCTCACGCAAGAAAAGGCTTGGGCGACCCCGGATGCTGTAGCGTATTGCGGAACGGCAGGGTCTGTGTCTTTCCGGACCCTGTGGTGGCGCCGATGTCAACCCCGCCTTCATTAGAAGCACAACCGAAGGGTTTCTGGCAGTATTCGAGTGGACCCGACACGATCGAGCTGTTGTGTCGAGAGTCCAAGCTGTTATCCTGACTTGGAATGTGTGTAGACCTGCAATGATATACTGTGGCCTATGATTAAAAGCATTATCGACACTCAGGCAAGAAGTCGGCAGAATCAGAAGCGAAGAAGCAGCATTGCAGTCACGTAAAAATCATTCACATGCGGCATCATGCGCCGGCCCATCTCAACATCCATCAGATTGGAGATCTCGATGATAGCACATACAGGGAGTATCTTGACGCTGATCGTCTCGAACCCTCTCACACAAACCACTACACACCCAACATGATTGCCATTAGCCTCGGGAGCGTCCGTTCGCACTGTCGCATCGTCGAAAAGTGATCGGCGCTTACTAGTTCTTCGTGAGATGCTAGCGGAAACGGAGCAATGCCCCGGTTTGAGCGCCTTCCACCCCTGCAACACACTTCACGCTGCATTCACTGCCCCACTAGCAAGATCGCCACGCGTTATAAGTCGCACATGCGGAGTGTGGAAAGAGTTACTACCACCTCCATCCACCGTCCTAACCCTTGTTGAGTAGAAAGCAAATCTTACATAGTGAGCCTTCTGGACACCACGTAGAACAGTCTCTTTTCCGAAAAACAACATCTGTTCTCTCCAATACGGCGCGAGATTGTTGAGGCAGAGGGCGTTTGAGAGACACGGGCGTCCTAGGGATTCAACGAACTTCTACGCTGGCTCAATACTGGCGACAAGACATCTCAGCAACCCTGGCGACATGGATACTTCTGATACCATTGTGCACGGGAGCAGCGTCCCGCGAGATAGAGACAGTAGCATCACGACTTGCACTTCGTCTGGCCCTCTAGCCAGTGAGTTAGCACCGCTTCAGACGACGGTTCAGGACCCTCCTAAGACTTCTGCTCGCTCCGGCCAAGCCCCGCGCGCTCAGCAAAGGGCAGAACCTGTCAAGGTTGCCTGCGCTAGATGCCAGAAGAGGAAGACCAAATGCTCAGGGGAGCGACCGAACTGCCGTTCATGCAAGTGTCGTGGCTTTACATGCTCCTGGGAGATCGCCGACGGCGTAACGCGGACTGCCGACCTAAAGCGACAGATTGAAGAAGCGACCAAGCGATCAGAGGATCTCGGCACGCTCGTGGAAGAATTGCGATCGAGCACCGACCAGGAGGCAACCATGTTACTAGCAAAACTGCGCCTAAGAGCTTCGGTGAAAGACCTCATCCATTCGATACGTTCGCGATCTCTAGGCACTGACAGTAGTAACATGCCATCCTGAAATTCGAGTCTATTTGGTGAGGTTTTCTGATACGTAAGTTGTGCCGAAAGAAATATCGGGCTGGATCTGACTAGAGATAGATCCATATGCAAGAGCTTCTCAACACATCAGAGCTCTGGGTGCCGTGGGTAGTCCTTTCTAGTCCTTGGCAAGATCTGCGAACGCAGTCTTGTTCCCAGTCGACGACGAGCTTAGCTCGTATATCAGACGAATGTCGTACCCTTTCTCTTACTTTCTACGCTAGGCAGAGTTCTCTAGGTATTGGTGCCGGGAGGAAAGCGATGCCGTCCATTCAAAAAGCTACTTCGCACAGTGTTGATTTCTTTTTCTACGGAGCCACGGGTCCTTACTGCCATGGGTAGGATTGTAACGGAATGGCTGCGGCTGAAATTGCGGCCAAATCCCGAACAAGTCCGTATTCACAAAGGAGTAGCGTGGCCAAGAGCCTGCCCGTGATATAAGTTGTCGCTGGAGGAGAGCCTACTCGAGGCGCAAGAGAGGCTATTCATCGCGAGCGAATTGAAGTCAAGTGTAAGCGAGGACTGTTGAGGGAGCAAAGGAAATTCTCGGAAAAGGTCGCAGGGCCGATCTGAAAATCCGAGGAAATGGAGGTGTTCCTGTCATTCCGTGCCGATGAACCACTGGCTAGACAACCCCACCGAGCGTCTTGTTCGTTGTCCTAGTGAGCGTTCTCGAGATCGTATCGAGGTTCCAAATCCGAGGCTCGCTCCGGATCGATTTGACGGAGTGTCGCCAAGAAATCCACGGATGCATTACTTGCATCCGAGTCATCTGCTACGGGGTTATCTGTGTCGTTTCCGTCTAGCCGCTGACCTGCTGTAAAAAGAGGCGATCTGCGATCGATCCGAGGGGAGTGAAAAAAATTTTGCAATGGTCCAGCACGGCCATGACTAGCCATCTGTGATTGTCCTTCGTGCGGTCGTGAGCCAGTCACCAGGGGTGGTATATGTCGCAGAGTTGACTGTATCTGCCGATGATCCTGAAGTTGTGCTTTCGAGCCTTCAAGGGCGTTCGGATTTGTACATCCGGGCTGGGGTATCTTAGCAGGACATGAGCGCCTGCGTACAATGCTTTCCCTTGGGAATCGTTGCGATATTATCTTATGAGACCGTAGTTTCGATATGAATTCGCAGAGTATACGATCGAGCTCTTGTAATTTTCGTGATGATAGCGCGTGCACGATAACTTCAACGAAAGGTTCGTACTGAAGATGCAAAGGCAGTCGAGCACTGGGAGCACTGACACGGGATTGCTGGGGCCATCGGGCTTGTTCGGGTTTCCAGGCGAGGGGTGGAGATGTAGTCTTGAAGCAGCGTGTGCTCCCCATCATTCTGACGGCAACCCATTTACCCCTGCTCATAAGAGTTGTCGCAAAGGAACATTTCATTTCGAACGATAACGAAGCAGTATTGTTATGCCTTCTACGTCGTACCTCGAACCTGTCAGAGTTACATGCGACAACCCGTGGCGCTGGCTCAAGAAAGCAGATGGCAGAATAAAAATTCGTATTGCATGCACACAGTAGCTCGTTTGAATGCGTTGTGCGTCATCGAAGGTAAGCGGCGCCGAGTCCGAGAATGCGCACAAAAGCTAGCGTCTCTTAGCTGTGATCCAATAGCCGTTGTCTCATCGCATCGCCTGGGAGAATGGTACCAAGTTGGCCCTGCCTATCTGGCCTCGCGAGAGTAATACTCTTAAGAAGAATGAGGTAAACCCCTAGCGTCCCGCCAAGCCAAGCCAAAATGATGTGGCGTGAGTTGAATGGGGACGGCAACAGCAACGTCCGTCGTCAGCGGATGGCTAACTCGTCATAGCTGACGGAGCGGCGATTCTGGTTTCCAGATGGGGAAGGACTTCCTCCAAAGTAGCTCTCGAAAGCATACAGGCGTCCGCCTCCCAATCTAACAGCTAGCCGTTACCGCGGCCTCGCGGAGCATTTCTTCATTCATTGTGGAATTCGGGTATCGCAGTCGGACGATTCAAATCTTTCTCTCCACCTGGGTGAGCAACGCACCTGGATTCCCTCTTTTGAGCCTCTTGGGAATATACTAATGTCTCCCATGGAATCAAGCGAAGAGTGGTTCTGCAAGTTCGCCTGGTTCTCTCGACACTCTGTCTAACGCAGGCCTGTGGTTCCTAGGACCGAACGACACGCATACGCCTGCGCACATCATTGATTGCTCGACCTGCAGCACCGCTTCCAGCATCCCGACTCTAATCGGTGTTCGTTTGTTGCTGTTATGCTTTGAAAGCCAGGGAACGGCGCACACCACCCTAGCTCCTCAAGGTCACTTTCACACGTCGCGCTCGGCACGTTTGAGTCTCAACCTATGCGCAGCTGTAGGTGTTCATCTACAGCGGCTAAGCACGCAAGCACGCATGGTTCTTCGATGCTCTTGCATTTGCCACTTGAGAGCATGGAGTCTCGAATTCAGAAGTTCTCAAGCGCACTTGACGAATCTAGCTTGAGCGCGCTGTCATGGTGGCTCAAGCGTGGTTTGCAGGCGGCTACACGATATGTTGATCGTCAGCTCAAATGCTACTGAAACGGATGAGATGTGTAGCTTCGTAATTGTCCTGGCCACTTTCAGTGATCGGTTTGGAGGCTGTCGATCTGTGATTGATGAACGATACCCGATTGAGTAGCAATAAGGTCAAGATCTCCCAAGCTGACGAGATCCGAACTTACATGTCTCAATCGAAAGCAACTGAGAACGGCCACCGTGAGGACTGCGCAGCCTGTCACAGCGTATGTGTGCATAGAATGCACGGTGATATTGCTTTTGTTATCCGGGTAGGAGATACAATCCTTCTCTTTCAATCTAACGATGCAGGATAGAGCGCTTCAACCAGCCGCGCCTGAATTGGAAAAGCTTTGGTTCTACATCTCCCTCAACCCGCTTCGCCGAAAAGCTTGAGGGAGATCAGTGGAAATTCAGCCGGGTCTAATCCCGCAGGTCTTCACACGAATTCTTCGATCCCGGCGAGTGCAAGCCAGTCCTGGATTTGTTCAGCGAACGGCTCAGATAGCGAGCCACGGTCTATTGCTTACAACAGCGTGTCGAAAGATGGCAGGCTGACACCTGTGGCATACGCACACCTGGTCCGTCCAAGTTGTCCTTGTTGCGCACTAGGCGAGGTGCTGGTTTCGAGTATCCGCTCATCAGACCCGATCATCGAAGTTGCGTTATTCCTGTTTGCAGGCGTAGTTTCCTCTCTATCGCTCTCTTCTGTATTGCTCTGCGCCTGCGAAAGCGCGCTGCTGGGGAACCCCTCCTTCCTCGTAGGGGTGGATCTTAGACTAAGAGCAAACGTGATCATCGCATTCAGATCGTGGCCGGTCCTCAGTCGCTCAAGTATACGGAGTGCTACGGGTTCGTGCGCTGACCTCAGGAGATCCAGAACTTGGTGC